>VDFB02288126.1:0-61235 GCA_007258455.2 Sequoia sempervirens | reverse complement strand
CAAATCGTTAGAGGATTTGTTCGAAGAGGAAAAGATCGTTGAAACGGCAGGTTACTTGATCAAAATACACAGCAGAAGAAACAAAATTAGTAAAGAGTTAAAGGGAAACATAAGTACTCGGTGAGGTCGGCGGGTGCTCGGTTTGTATCAATTTGTGGTTTCAGTTCTGTTTTGGGGTCCCATAGGCCAGCTGGTCTCGTGGACGTAATTAAAAGCATTCATTCATTCAAGCTTATGCCGTATGGAGGAGGATTACCGCAGCCCAGGTTGCTAACTACAATTTTTTTACCGTTAAATCCCTCTGTAAACTAATCCGTCTACCAACCAGTCTCAAAATAAAACAATCACATTGAAGTACGGTCATATGGAGGCTAACAAAGTGGGCCACAAGATCTCATTAATACTGTTGAAAGTGGGTAAGCGGCCGGCCAGGATTTCGTCGCAAAAATCCTTTTCGGCATAGATCGTAGTAACGTGTTTAATACAGCGTGCAAATTGTTTCACACTAGTAACGTGTTTTAATACTGTCCGTGTAAACGCAAAGGCGCCTTTTTGTTTTGCCATGTACTCTTGTGTGAGTTGTCACTCACAATGTTCATTTCCATGCATGCACCTTACAAAATCTTATTCTGGTTTGGTATGTTCTTTATTTTCAAAAATATTATTATTATTATTATTCTGATTTTGTAAGGAGTAGAGATTCAAATTTATAATTATAAATATTTTATTTAAGAAATTCAAGAAGATATTAAAAAAGGTAAGGATGGTTGGGACCCTCCTTTCGACACTCTATCATTGATGTAATCGGTTGATCGAGTTCTCATCCTCTTCTTTATGTTCTAGCTTTCGTCTCTTAAAAGCTTCGTTTTATGTTCTTATGTGTTGAATTGTTGTCTCGTTTGGTCGAATTATTGTCTTGTTTGGACTTTAGAGGTGTGACTATTTTCACCCACCTTTTCTTTGTAAATATATGTAACACTATTTTATAAATGGTAATATAGACACTTATTCACCCCAAAAAAAAATGAATTTTAATTTTCACTATATTTTAATATAAAAAATTAAATTTAGTATTGTCTTTATTTTATTTGTATTTGAAGTACAAATCATTATTTTATATATTTCCATCTTTAAAAAGTACTATGAAGTGTTTGATGGTACACTGATTAAAAGAATATAAAAAAATAAAATATTAGTATCAATTATAGGATGATCTTTTAAAAATGAGGCTTTTTAACATATATGATTGGAAGATGACAACAATCACAAGAATTATTTCAATACTATTTTAGTTAGAGGATGACAACAACCTCAAGAATAATTCCAAAATTATTTAGTACAATAAAATTAAATAATATATTACATAAAATAATAAAATGTAATAAATTTGGAGTTAAAATAATATTGGGATAGGTGACTTCCAAGGAACTCCGAGTGCTTCACTTGTGAGCATCATCTACATGCAATGAGTTGTAAGTGGAACTTTCATGCTCATGAGAGATGGGTTCATGTGAACCACAACTCATGAAAATGGGTTAATTTGCTTGGCTAAAAAAATTACATAGTTGAATCTTGATAAAACATCACAATAAGTGGCATTAGAGTTCTTTCCAAGGTCGCACTCTATAGTAGCAACAACAATTTAGTGGGTTAGAATAACTCTTCATCTTATGCTCTCAACTTGACCATACATGATATTGGTGATTAGAAAGTGGTGAAAATAATGAGGTACTTACCATTTTCCTCATGGACCTCCCCAATGGACTTAATGAACTCCTTAAATTTGTTATGATAATAATTTGATTATTTTTGTATGTGTTGATGTTGATTGTTTTTGTAGTTCATCGTATGCGTGTAGGGAACTATTCTTGTGAAATTTGTTTTTTTTTTTGAATTAGTATCTTGTCTAATCAATTATTGTGATGTTACAAAAAGGTTGTGTGTCCACAAGTAAAGGATAACTCCTTTATTGGGATGTTATTTGTCATTTAATGATACAAGAGAACACATAACAATATATTGGCACTTCATAGTCAAATTGATTTTATTGGTTGTATTGTGTAAGATGATGTCTTTTATTGTCATTATTCTTGTATACACCTAAAAATGGTCACATCACATTGTCTGGTAATTAATTAAATATTTTTTTAATATTTAATTAAAATCTTTGAATTCTATTTGCATATAAATAAATTTAAATAATTTATTTATATTTCTTCATTCTTTCATTTCGATTAAATAAATAAGTTTATTTAATCATCTTTTCGTATTCATTTCTTAATTAATTAAATAAATATTATAATTTATTTATATTAATTATCATATAATCTTCGTTTGAATATTTTATTCAAATAAAGATTAAATTATTATTCTTCTTATAAATATCATTTATAATTAAATATTCCAAAATATTTAATTATTTCCTCTAATTCAATTATTCATTCTTAAAATCATTTTTAAATTCTTCATATATCTATTTATAATTAAATATTCCAAAAATATTTAATTAAATCTTCTAAAAATTTCATATTCTTCTAAAATCTATTCATAATTAAATATTTCCAAAAATATTTAATTAAATCTTTTAAATATTTCAAAATCTTCTAAAGTCACATCATAATTAAATATTACAAAATATTTAATTAATTCTTCCATAGTTTTCAAAAATCAAATATCAAATATCAAAAGCAATAAATAAAATTAAATAAATTTATTTATTTAATTGGGGATTTATCTTCAACTCCCAAGAAGCAAACGGTTGAAACAGAAAATTAAATTTCTCGGTTTCTGTGCAGGCTTGTTCCCGTGGGTTGAAGACATGAATCCATCCTTCTCTCCAACCTCTCAACCTCTTCCATCTTCTTCTCAACCTCTCCATCTCTCACCATTCAAATTTACCAGACAAATTCATAGCCATAGATTCTTGCCAGCCGGGATGGAGCCTGCAAAAATCTATAAATACAGCTGCCGGGAGCTCCAAATCATATAGAAGTTTAAGCAAGTAAACTATAAGCAAATTTCATAGCATCCATAGCATTCATAGAGTACTTTCATAGCATAGATAGTATTAGAATCATATCAATAGCAACAGAATCATGATACATTTCATTCACAGCCCCTGTGCATAATCCACAGCCCCTGTCCATATCCGTATCATCAATCTCATCCTCATCAGCATATAGAATAGTAAAGCATTCTCATTTGCATACTCGTTCTACAAGTTGCCATTTGAAGGAAGCCTAGCTTACATAATCTGAGAGCAATAGCTTCAAAAGAATCACTGTAGATAGAGAAAATGGGACGGCTCTGAAGAACACTGGTTTGCTTAATTTTAGTTAGTTTTCTTTAGATTAATGTTTCATTAGAGTGTTTTTGTTTTCAATTAGATTAACATAGATAAACATAACACATTTTTGGCGCCCACCGTGGGGCTCTTGCCCCGTTTTTAACATCTTTTTGTAGCTTCTTTTGACTAATTACAGGAAAAACAGCGGAATAGCGCAGACGACACGTTTCGGAAGAACATTTCCAGTTTAGCGCATCTAAAGTCTTTTGCAGCGCCCGTGACTACTGTTGCAGCGCCCGTGATGACTTTTGCAGCGCCCGTGACGGTTATTACAGTGCCCTTAAGTTCTTTTGCAGCGCCCTTAAGTTCTTTTGCAGCGCCTTTAAGATATTTTGCAGCGCCCATGATGTATTTTGCAGCGCAAATTTTAGACTGTAATCTGTAATCTGTAACTGTAGTTTAGTCTAACTGATTCCGACGCAGCCGCGGACAGTTATTAATTTCTAAAAAAAAAAATCAATCCTAGGGTAGACATCTAAAGGATAAAATAAACCAATCCTAAGGTAGTCATTTTTAAGGATAAAAAAAAAACAATCCTAGGGTAGTCATATAAGGTCAAAATGAAGCAATCCTAGGATAGACACTTCATTTTTCAATTTAGGTTTAAAATTGAATTTTCTTGTTATGTGAAGCAACATCTTCACTTAGTTAGAAAATTTTTATTTTGGTGCTTAATAATTGAACCCTTGTTTGCTTTGTTCTCGGTGATAGGCCTATGCTCTCCCCTTAATTGGGTGATCAAAATGCCAAACTCATCAATTTTCTTTTATGCAATTTACTGTTTTATTAATACCTTGTAGAGAGCCTGCTCTTGTGAGAAAAAGTACTCACCCAAGAGGAACGACTCAAGTGGGTTCAAGCCAAAGCCAGGCTATTCCACCCCACTCTAAAATTTAAAGCAAAATTGGGGAAACCCTCTTTTGACGGTAGTGTGCATTGATAACCATCCCCAAAGCCTTTTGTTCTAAAGGTAGGGAGGTCTCTCGAGGGAGTCTATCATTTGCCGCACCGAACGGAAACCCTTATTACGAACCTAGTGTAGTATCTTACCGAGTCAGTATCCAAACATCATCTCAATCACAGTGCAGGGGAGGGAAGAATCTACCCCCAAGATACTCACCATATAACTGCCAAGGATTGTTTGCTCAGGGGATCCGGTATCCACTTCCGTCACTCTGAGTACACACTGGAAAAGACAAAAACACGGGCGCCCTTTCGGGGGTGACACGGCTGTGTGAGTCGACGCAGTTCTAAGATGTGGGTTGTTGATTGCTATGATGACCTACTTGAGAATTAAGAGTGAGTCTGTTTGAAGTGCTTGTCATGTGTAAAACCCGTTAAAACACTTTTTGAAAAATATTTTGGTTATACACTTGATGTTTAGCATAGGACTTAAAACAACTGTTTTAAACTTGTTTGATGTGTTTTCATTACATTAATTTATATAAGATCATCCAAAACACTTATTATCACATTGATCAATCTCATGTTATGAGATTGGAAATCTACAAAGTTTGTAAAGAAATCCGTTTCTAAAAGGATTAAGAAGCCAAAGAAACCTATAAATCACAAGAAGTTATTGAAGAAACAACGATTCTTATATCAAAGTCAAAAGGTTTTACTCAAATATAGAACTTTTCTTCATAGGTATCATGATTGTGTTAGAGGTCTTTCAGATGATTATGCTATAGAGCCCTTGTATTCACAAGCTTACTTTCAAAGAAGAGCCCTTTCTCAACGGCATAACCATAGTCAACGCATTCGTTTTAGTTATATTCCCCAACCAGCAATCGAATATTCTACTCGTCCAAATCAAATTTTACAATAGAGAACTTAGAATACATTAGGCATCTATTATACAATCCATCCTTTTACAAAATCATGATCAAAACTTCATAAAGTGCAAAAATCATCATTTTCTTGATCTTTTGCTTATATTCCCGCTAACAGGATTTTCATCCTTTCACTTAGGGAACAACACAAGCTACAAGATTAGAAAATTTCGTGTAAGTCATAGAATTTTCATTCTATCCTGACTTTCATACATACCACATCAATTGCACTATTTCACTCTTTTGATCAAAAGTAAGTAAAATTTGGAGTAAAATCTATGCCTGTTCTCACAAGATCTCAAAAACAAATGGAAAAAGACGAGGGAGAAACTACAACCAGCAAAATGGGTGACCGAAATGAAAAAGAAGAGGAAACATTTAATCTTGATGAGTTAACGGAAGAAAAGCTTCAAGAAGCAGAACAAGATCCCCAATTCCATACTCTTATGGAAAGAATCCTAGAACGTAACAAAGAAAAATACTTCCTTTCATTAGCTAATCAAGGAGCTAAATTACCTCACACCTTTGACATAGAGGGGATTAAACAAAATCCTGAAAATCTTCCTAATGACTTTAGTGCTCTTAACCAACAGATAAAAGAATTACAAGGGCAAATAAAGGAAATGCAAGGAGGTACAACAAAGAAATATGTTTTGGAAGACATATCTCCTTATCCATTTGATAGGAGTCTTCAAATGATCCCATTTCCAAAACATTGTGAAATTCCTAAGTATGATAGGTATAATGGAAAAACTGATCCCATAGACCATGTTAGGGATTTCCGAAACATGAGTCTTGAATTCGCCTATGATGATACTTACTTGATGCGATTATTTCCACGAAGTTTAGGTGTACAATCCATGGAGTGGCTTTCAAAAATTACTCCACCTATCAAAACTTTTGAGGAGTTGATAAATCAGTTTATTTCACAATACTCCTACAACATTCAACATCAAATAACAATGCTTGATCTTTGTAAAGTAAAACAAAAAGTAGGAGAACCCTTTACTACATTTTTACAAAGATGGAGAAGGTTATTTGCACGATATTCTCGTCCTATTCCTGAAAAGGAAAAGATGGATATTTTTATCAATAGCCTTGATCCAGAATTAAGCTATAGGCTTAACCTTCATTGTCCTCATAACTTTGAAAAATTGATTGAAAATGCAATCACCATTGAAGGGGCCTTGGTTAAAAGGGGAGTGATAAAACTTGATAATCCAAGTACATCAAATCAAAACAACGATAAAACAAGGTTTTGGAATAGAAACAAAAATGTTGTTAATGATGGTATAGTGGATGCAAATAATTTACGAACAAGACCATCTGTTTTCAATCTATCAAGTGCTCCAAGAAACAATCCACAAGGAAATGCAATTCAACAAGGAAACAACAATCAACAAGGACAAATTTCCAAGCAAGAGAACATGATCAATCAAAATACCAATCAAAATCGTGGTAATTTGAATAATAATCTTGGCAATGCCCAAATATCAAATCCGTCTAGACCTTCATTCTTTTCCAACCGACGGACTTTTACTGCTTTGGGTCAATCTCTTGAATCTGCTCTCAAGGAACTTCTTGATAATAAGGTTATCACCTTACCACCACAAAGAGATTATGAGCCACGAGTTAAACCACCATCATGGAATGACTCGTATTATTGCAATTATCATCGATGTAAAGGTCATAGAACAAACAATTGTCAAGCTTTGAAAAATCTAGTACAAGATTTAATTGACAATGGTACTATTACAATTGAGGGACATCATACCAATGATGATCATCAAGCATTCAAAGATCCTTTGCCAAACTACCAAAAGGGGGAAACATCGGATATCAAAGCCAAAAGCATACATAATGTTGAAGACAATATAATCCGTCACATTCACATAGATGATAGTCGGATTAATGTTATCAAAATCAAAGGAAAACAAGAATATCAACAGGTTAATGTAACAACAAGAGGTCAAGCAAAGGTTGTTTTAAAAGGAATTTCATCTAAAACAACTATTTCTTCTCCAATTCAGTATAATCTGGTTGATCAATTGAGAAAAACATCAGCTCAAATATCCATTCTTGAACTTCTCAAAATATCCCCCATACACAAGAATATTTTAGAAGAAGCTCTTGTAAACACAACTGTTGATACTGATCTAGATGCAAACAGATTTCAAGCCATGGTGGGACATTTATCTTCTCCCACTTGTCTTTCATTTTCCGATAAAGATGATGCCTCTATGACACATTCACATAATTCCTCGCTCTATCTTGAAGTCATGATCCATAAACATCGAATTAGACGTGTCTTAATAGATGGAGGAGCTGGTTTGAATATTTGTACCTTAAAATTAATAAATGCCTTAGGAATTTCAGAAAATGAAATTGACTCACGAGGAAAATAACCATTAAGGCATATGATGATGAAGAAAGAGCTTCTAAGGGATTAATATTGCTACCTATCAGAGTGGGACCTGTTGTGAAGAATACATTTTGTCAGGTTCTAGATCGAGATTTGTCTTATAACATACTTTTGGGTCGTCCGTGGATCCATGATATGCAAGCTGTACCATCAACATATCATCAATGTATCAAGTTTCCATATGATGGACAAGAAATAACTATACAAGCTGATTACAATAGTACCCAAACTTGTTCAAATCTTAGAGTAACTCCAGATGTCTTTGTGCCACACAATAGAGAAGCTCTTGTTGTTTCTTCTTCCAATCTACAAGTTCAATTGCAAGAATTGACAAAGAATCTTGATACTAAGTTGAAATTTAAAGACAAAGGGGTAGGTGAATATTCACTATCTCTTTCTACTTTACCTCCTTCTCCAAGGTCACATGGTTTGCCAACTTTATCGAATCAAAAGATTGCGACTCCTTCTACATCTCAAGCTTCCGTGCCAATCACAAAGTTTGATGGAAAATTCATTAGAGCTAATACCACTGAAGAAGAAGCTGAAGATAGGGACATCCTAAATTGGCTATACAAAGATGAAGATGAATCTCTCTTGCACATTAAGTTGCCTAAAGAACAATATGGTAAAGGGTACGCTATCATGCAAAAGATGGGTTATGAAGGGAATGGTCCTATAGGTAAACGAAGAGAAGGAATTGTAGAACCAATTCAACCTATTTCAAAGCATTCAAGTGATAAAACAGGACTTGGATATGGTAAAGATAAAGAAGAACTTACTTCACAGCAGACATCATTAGTTCATGAAGGAGAATCGTGTCAGATAAATCTCATGAATCAGTTTTCCAATTGCAAAATAGTTCAGATACTGATTCTAATGAATATGAATGGGACACCATTTATAATGATGAATTCTGGAGGGATAAACAAGTTGATACTATACATAAATATGCACCTGTTCTTATACAAGGAGAAGGTTCAAGGCCTCCACTAGATTATGTTTTACAAAGCGATTATGACTCAAATGAGGAAGAATTAGATTCTAACGAGATTGATAATCAACAGGAGCATACCATCACAGACCTTGTCTACCATGAGGATGACAACCATATCATGACTTTGACAATTCAAGACCTTACCCAACCTAATGATTCTATGCCTTTAGTTTATCCAGAACTTATAGATTGGGACATTGACGCACCTATCCATATTCCTACATTCAGTAATGATGAAGACATTATAACTTTCCTTTGTTCTTCAAATGAAGAAAACAAATGTTTCATGCAAGAATCTTATACTAATGATTTTGATAAGGAGAGTGTCAAGTCTCTTAGCTGCAAAATAAATGAAATAAAAGATGGATCTATTGATGAAAACCAAAAAATGGCAGTAATAGATCAAAACAAGAGAAAAATAAAGAGCGAATCTGACAGTGAAAACCTTTCTGAGGCATTGAAGGATGAGAAACTTGACACTCTTCCCAAGTATTATCATGAAAGATCTTCTATTTTGATTGAACCAACGGAATCAATCAACATAAGTACAGCAGAGCAGCCAAAAGTTTTGCAAATTGCAGCATCATTAACAGTTGAAGAAGTCCATAAATTCATGCAATTCTTGAAGGATAATCAAATTAACTTTGCTTGGTCATATGCTGATATGCCAGGGTTAGATCCTAATCTGATAATGCATCATTTATCTATCAAATCTGGGACAAAGCCTGTGAAACAAAAGCTCAGAAAGATGCATCCACATGTTGCATTATTGGTCAAAGAAGAATTAAAGAAGCTTCTGGATGTTGGATTCATTCGAACTATTGATTATGCAGAATGGATTTCCAATATTGTACCTGTTTCAAAACCAGATGGAAGGATTAGAGTTTGTACAGATTTCAGGGATTTAAATAAAGCTTGTCCCAAAGATGATTTTCCTTTACCTAACATAGATCTGATTGTTGACTTAACTGCTGGCCATGCAATGTATTCCTTAATGGATGGATTTTCAGGATACAATCAGATAAAAATTGCACCAGAAGATCAAGATAAAACAGCGTTCACATGTCCTTGGGGTACCTATTGCTGGAATGTAATGCCATTTGGGTTAAAGAATGCTGGAGCTACTTATCAAAGAGCAATGTCAACTATTTTTCATGATATGATGCATACATTCATGGAAGATTATGTTGATGATTTACTTGCCAAATCTCATACACGAGATGAACACCAGGAAATCTTGTCAAAAATCTTTATTAGAATGGAGAAATTCAATGTTCGACTGAATCCAAAGAAATGTGTCTTTGGTGTTACATCTGGAAAACTCCTAGGGTACATTGTTTCAGAAAAGGGTATAGAAATTGATCCAGAAAAAGTACGAGCTATAATGGACATGTCTCCACCATGAAATATTAGTTAATTAAGATCCTTGCAAGGAAGATTACAGTCCATTAGAAGGTTTATAGCTCAACTGGCGGACAAAAGCTTTCCATTTACACATTTATTACATAAAAATGTTCCATTTAAATGGCATGACAAATGTGAAGCAGCATTCAATCAGATTAAGCAATATCTTACACATCCACCAGTTCTAATTCCGCCTATTCCAGGAGAGCCACTCATACTTTATATTTCAGCAACAGAAGTATCTTTGGGAGCATTGCTAGCACAAGAAGATTCTACAGGTAAAAAAAGGGCAATATTTTATATCAGCAGAACCTTAACAAGACATGAGTTAAACTATAGTTTCATTGAAAAAGCTTGTCTTGCAGTAGTGTTTGCTTCTCAAAAGTGGCGACATTATATGTTGACTCATACAGTTAAACTGATAACAAAGATAGACCCATTGAAATACCTATTAAGCAGAGCTACTTTAACAGGAAGACTTGCAAAATGGGTAATGATCTTAAGTGAGTTTGATATTCACTATGTAGATCGAAAAGCAATTAAAGGACAGGTCATTGCAGATCAGTTGGCTGAAGCACCTTTACAAGAAGCCAATCCAATGCACATTGAGTTTCCTGATGCAGATATCTTTACAGCAACAATTCAGAAACCCTGGGCATTATATTTTGATGGATCTTATACACAATATGGCTCGGGGGCAGGGATTCTTTTTTTTACACCTGAAGGACATACCATCTCACAATCATATCAGTTGATGTTTCCTTGCACAAATAACATAGCCGAATATGAGGCATTACTCATAGGATTGAAAATAGCTTTGGAATGGCAGATTACAGAGCTGGAAGTTTATGGTGATTCACAACTTATCATTAATCAAATTAATGATGATTATCAAACCAAAGATGATAAGTTGTTACCATACAAGAACATGGTGGATGATTATAAGAAATATTTTGTATCAATCAAGTTTTCACAAATATCAAGGATTGATAATAAAGCTGCAGATGCAATGGCTACCATTGCTTCCTTATTACAAATATCAGAAGATCAAACCAAGTATGAATTCTTGGTGGAACAATTGTTTTCTCCTGCATATGATAATCCCGAAAACCAAGTTATATGTCATTTGACTGGTTCTGATTCAACTTTATATGGCAAAACTTATACCTATTTGAAAGATAACATCTTGCCTTTAGATTTATCCCACAACCAAAAACGGAATTTCATACGCCAATCATCCCGTTATACCTTAATTGCCAATATCCTTTATAGACGTGGTATTGATGGTACACTCCTTAGATGTCTTGAACGCGACGAATCTGAAAAAGCCTTACAAGAGGTTCACGGTGGTATTTGTGGAACTCATTCGAGTGGTTTGACCTTAGCGAAGAAACTTGTCAGAATGGGATACTATTGGCCTACCATGGAGCAAGATTCTTTTACTTTTGTTAAGAAGTGTTCTAAATGCCAGATCCATGGGAATCTTATTCATGCACCTGCACAAGAATTGCAACCTTTCATTTCAACATGGCCTTTTTCTCAGTGGGGATTAGATCTTGTTGGTAAAATACATCCTTCATCGTCAAATGGTCATAAGTTTATCATCACAGCTACTGAATATTTTACAAAATGGATTGAAGTTGTTCCTCTAACAACAGTGACTGGTAAACAGATATCTTCATTTATCCTGAATTACATTATTTGTAGATATGGAATTCCTAATTCTAT
The DNA here is from genome assembly GCA_007258455.2 of Sequoia sempervirens. Taxonomy (NCBI): domain Eukaryota; kingdom Viridiplantae; phylum Streptophyta; class Pinopsida; order Cupressales; family Cupressaceae; genus Sequoia; species Sequoia sempervirens. The sequence goes on along the minus strand of VDFB02288126.1, from coordinate 49,509 downwards.
TGTTACTGATAATGGAAGACCTTTTAAGAATCAGGATGTTGATGAACTTTGTGAAAGATTTCATATCCAACACAGGTTCTCTACACCTTATTATCCACAGGGTAATGGTCAAGCAGAAGCTTCTAACAAAACCATTTTGAAGATATTGAAGAAGACAGTAAATGATGCTGGACGTGATTGGCATGTTCAACTCAACCCATCTTTGTGGGCATATAGAACCAGTGTTCGCACACCAACAGGAGCTACACCATATGCTTTAGTCTATGGAGCAGAAGCGATTTTACCATTGGAAGTTGAAATACCTTCGCTTAGGGTTTCACTTAAGGGATTGATAAGTGATGAAGACTACCGAGTTTCTCGCCTTCAAGAGCTTGAACTGTTAGATGAAAGACGCCAACATGCAGCTGATCACTTGAAAGGTTATCAACAAGTCATGTCTCGTAGTTATAACCACAGAGTTAAACCACGGGAATTTCAAGTGGGTGACTTAGTTTTGAGGGAAAATCCACGTAATCAGCAAGACAGAGAAAAGAAAGGTAAATTTGAACCTAACTGGCTTGGTCCATTTGTTATTGTAGCAACATACGGTTCTGGAGCATATCAGTTATCCACATCAGAGGGGGACCTGTTTGAAGAGCCAATCAATAGTATTCATCTCAAGAAGTTCTATGCATAAAAAGTCCTGGAAAAAAAAAATAAATAAATAAAAAAAAAATCTTGAAAAAGTGCAATAAAAAACAAGTAGTGAAAACTTGGCAAACAAGCGCTACTTGTGATCGAAATGGGTTCCTCCATTTATTAGTTTATGTCTCATTTTCACTTTCAACATCATTCATCCACGTCTATCATATGTCTATATTTTTCATTATCCATACCATATAGTGGGAATCTTTAGGTTTCACCGTGGCTTGATGAAATTTGTACATATCTTTTATCTTTAGGTTGTGTTTACATTGGGGGCAAAACGTAGAAACATACAAGAGAGGGGTAACAAGTTTTCAGAATATCACAAACAGGCAAATAACAGTTTGACAAAACGCAACCTCGTCATATCAAATCAATCACAAACATATTCATGTCAATCGAAATCGAAACAAAATGATCCAAACAACTATCGACATGCAGAATATCAATGATGGTGACCAAATTGGATGATCTTAATCTGAATAAATGTTTGAAATACTTTAAGCAGGAATTTGAATGGTTGTTTGATTTTTTATCATATCTCTAGAGCGATTCGATGATGTATTGAACTAGAAAAGCAAGGAAGGAGTATGATTTTTCTTTGTCTGCTGTTTGCGAGGAAATCATTAGTACTATGCAAATTGGTCGCGAGACATGCTCTACTATGTATCATGGATGACATTTGGGAATTTGCATGGGAAACGGGTTAACTCTTGTCTGTTTATGCAAGCAATACTCAGGTCATCTCGGTTCAATTATACCTAGATGCTTGTATTAACTTGCTATATAAAAATCATGAAAGCAATACTCAGGTCATCATTGGTGCTAACATACCCTTTGATGCTTGTATTAACTTTCAACATTTCAAAGCTCTATGATGATACAAAAAGCATGTATAAGCTCTCCAAATGGCAATATTGTATGAATGTCCTGCATGGTTAGTATAGATTGCATTCATGTTAGAATTTGCATTTTGCATTTATAGATTTCTAAAAAGCTGGCAAAGAATCAAATGTTTATATCTTTATGACTGAGTATATTTTGACATTCATAAAAACATCATTTCATACATTTGCATTAGAAAATCATAAAATCAAAGCATACATACATTGTTACCATATACATCCATTCATCAAATAAATTTCATCTCATAAAATAATGTATATAAATATCATAAATCATGAAACCATCATATAGTACACATCATATGGATACACATCATATATCGTATAAAATCATCACTGCATTTCATATATCTCAAAATTGAATGTCAAAATGTACAAGGATGTCAACTACAAATGATATAATATCATCAAAAATGTGATCATCTCACGGTGTATACAAAATGTCTCAACAGAATATCATATACAATGCACTAGGCTGAACTATCCTGTGATGGAGCTGGCCTAGGACCTGTATCACCTGCTCCTGATGGACCTGTACCACCTACCCCTGATGGACCTGCTCCGCCTGTCCCTGGTGGCCCTCTAGGAGGTAATGGTTGTGTCACACCCTTGCTGGTAGTACGAGAGCGACCATGAGTAGATCGAGACTGAGTGTAGCTCTCTCTCTGCTCAGGTGGAACTGAATCATGATATCTAGTCCGATAGAACTCTGCCTCTCGTGTGGCTCTGGTAACCTCTCTCATCATATCACCTGGAAAAGTGCTACCTACTACTCTCTGTAGGCTATCTGCTAAGGCAATGGCCTGCTCACCCCGCTGTCTAGCTGCGTCTCTCTCAGCAGTAATCGAAGTCACCTGACCCTGCAACTGAGAAATCAAGGCCTGTGCCTATGATAGCTGAGCCTGGAAGCTCTGTACTGTGCTCTGCAGAGATGATATCTGACTCGCTACTGTCGGATCCACTGACGAGGATGGGTCAGTATGCCTCATCCGTGGTCCACCTCTGCCTGCCCTATCTCCTCTGCCACCTCTCCTGCCGCCTCTCCTGCCACCCCTACCATCACCACCATCATCTCCATCTGAGTCATCATCTCCACTACCCTCCTCGTCATCACTATCTGCTAAATCATCATCTGCTGACTTCGAGTCTCTCTGTCGACGTCTCTGAGCAATGATAGGAGCAACAACCTCATCAGGATCAAACATGCGTGGAGGTGGATGCTGTAGAACATACTATACATACTCTAGTGTTGCCCCTGCATCAAGAACATCCACCCGATAGTCCCACATCTGTGCACCTAAACTGGTAAACTCTGCCACTGCTGCATCATAAGAGATCCGTGGACCCCACACTGCAAGCTCTGGTTGTCACCGCGCATAAATAGCTGAACCAACAGGCATACCCTGAATTTGACCAAACTGTCACAATACACGTCCAGCAAGAAATCTCTCAAGGATCCATGTCGTCTGCCTAATCAAAAATCTAGAAGTGCATACAAAAGGCATCTCTCTGGCATCCTCTGGCCATGGCTCACAATCTAAATATGGTCTCCAGCATACTGTATCCAAACTATCCAATAACCGCTGCCAATATACTAGTTTGCCCAGTCTAGGCTGAGCAATAATATGTGCATATCTCCATCTGTATGCTCGACCAGCTGGTCGCTCTCCTCGAGTCAATGGACGTAAAACTGCAAAATGCTCCCATGCCCATATCTGTAATAATGAACACCCTACAACAAAACTCCGGCCTCTACCATATACGATATGATGTAACTCGTCATATAGGTGGGCTAGCATACAAGTACCCCATGCATACCGTGTCCCCTGCATCACCATGCTCTCTAAGACACGACCCCATCCGATCGCGAACCCCTTCGACCTATGGTCGGGGCATAACACACCTCCAATGAATCCTGCAAGCACAGCTGGTAAAGGTGGATAGGTATCTGTAATCTCACCCCATGGGATGAAGTACCCAGCAATCTGATCATCTCTGAATATCCGTCTCAAAGCAAGAGTACCTCCAGCCTCTCGTCTGTCAAAAACAACTATCTCTCCCATCACTGGGATCCGTAAGATGCGATATACGTCCTCGGGAGTCACTGTAATCTCGCCTGTCGGTAAATGAAAAGTGTTGGTGTCGCTATGCCACCTCTCTGCAAGTGCTGTCAATAGGGCCCTATTGAGGCGAACCTCGGGCATATCAAGTAATGAGCTCAAACCACATGCATCAATCACATCTCTATCTGACTGTAATAAATGTGGAATCAATGTCCATGTGCTCGGAAATGTCTCTCGTAACTGTAAGACACCTAGTCTCTCCTGTTCAAATACATCATCAAAACAACATCAATATCAAATCATCTTAGCATGTCAATCCACAAACAAATCAATCAAACTATTTGTTTTTCATTATCATTATGAAATGCAAATAATATCAAAATCATGTTTGTTTTTAACAACTTTAGAAGCAAACAAATCAATCAAACTATTTGTTTTTCATCATCATGGAACGCAAATAATCAATATCAAGTTTCTTTCTAACAACTTTAGAAAAAAAACTTATCCGTCCTATTTGTTTTTAACAACTTTAAAATCAAATTTATCAGCTACTATTTGTTCTCCAACAACTTGGGAAACAAATTTATCATTTGGAACAAAAAGCGCTACAGAACTAGTTATGGGCGCTACAAAATTTTTTATCGACGCTAAGTAACTTTTTGCGCTACAGAATCAATTAATAGCGCTATGATTTTTATCAACAGTGCTATGGAATATTTTGCGCTACAAGATTTGTTAAGAGCGCTGTAATACATCTCAGGTGCGCTACGATATCATATGCGCTATGAAAATCATCAAATGCGCTATGAAATCTATCACGGGCGCTACGATATCAATTGCGCTATGAAAATAATCATATGCGCTACAATATTTATTAAGGGCGCTACAATATTAAACGCGCTACGAAAAATGTTGAATGCGCTACGAAACACTTTAAGAGCGCTAAAACTCAAAATTTTCAACAATAAACATTGAAACACGTGCGCAAAAACAAAATTTTCAAGAGACAGGGATTTACGAGACACATACCGGAGGTCCGTAGTGCGCTGGTCGCTGATGTCGTCGGATACGCTCAAAACAGTGCAGGTGAACTGGAAGTGCCATGATTATCAACTTAGAGCTCAATATTTGCAAATTTTACTAGGTTAAAATTGAAAATGACATGGAAAATGACATTTTTAACCTATATAATGGTAAAATTGGGGCATTTTATCATATTTTCACATAGCAGGGGCAATTTCTTCATCAAATTTTCATTTTTATATATTTTCAGGACAAATTCTTCAAATCATAAGTTTCGAACGATGAATCGATATCTTTAAAATCATAAAAATCCATAAAAATTAAAAAATTTCATAAAAATTCATAAAAATTCAAAATTCAAAAATTCAAAAACATTCAAAAATCAATTCATCGTTCGCGGGGGCATATATCTATCAATATTTCAACAGTTAATATTTGGGGCAAAAATTTTAAAATTCTTTGAAGTAATGCGTAAAACACATCACTTCAAAGAGGGCAAAATGTATACACTTAAAATGGTCACATCACATTGTTGGTAATTAATTAAATATTTTTTTAATATTTAATTAAAATCTTCGAATTCTATTTGCATATAAATAAATTTAAATAATTTATTTATATTTCTTCATTCTTTCATTTTGATTAAATAAATAAATTTATTTAATCATCTTTTCGTATTCATTTCTTAATTAATTAAATAAATATTATAATTTATTTATATTAATTATCATATAATCTTCGTTTGAATATTTTATTCAAATAAAGATTAAATTATTATTCTTCTTCTAAATATCATTTATAATTAAATATTCCAAAATATTTAATTATTTCCTCTAATTCAATTATTCATTCTTAAAATCATTTTTAAATTCTTCATATATCTATTTATAATTAAATATTCCAAAAATATTTAATTAAATCTTCTAAAAATTTCATATTCTTCTAAAATCTATTCATAATTAAATATTTCCAAAAATATTTAATTAAATCTTTTAAATATTTCAAAATCTTCTAAAGTCACATCATAATTAAATATTACAAAATATTTAATTAATTCTTCCATAGTTTTCAAAAATCAAAAATCAAATATCAAAAGCAATAAATAAAATTAAATAAATTTATTTATTTAATTGGGGATTTATCTTCAACTCCCGGGAAGCAAACGGTTGAAACAGAAAATTAAATTTCTCTGTTTCTGTGCAGGCTTGTTCCCGTGGGTTGAAGACATGAATCCATCCTTCTCTCCAACCTCTCAACCTCTTCCATCTTCTTCTCAACCTCTCCATCTCTCACCATTCAAATTTACCAGACAAATTCATAGCCATAGATTCTTGCCAGCCGGGATGGAGCCTGCAAAAATCTATAAATACAGCTGCCGGGAGCTCCAAATCATATAGAAGTTTAAGCAAGTAAACTATAAGCAAATTTCATAGCATCCATAGCATTCATAGAGTACTTTCATAGCATAGATAGTATTAGAATCATAGCAATAGCAACAGAATCATGATACATTTCATTCACAGCCCCTGTGCATAATCCACAGCCCCTGTCCATATCCGTATCATCAATCTCATCCTCATCAGCATATAGAATAGTAAAGCATTCTCATTTGCATACTCGTTCTACAAGTTGCCATTTGAAGGAAGCCTAGCTTACATAATCTGAGAGCAATAGCTTCAAAAGAATCACTGTAGATAGAGAAAATGGGACGGCTCTGAAGAACACTGGTTTGCTTAATTTTAGTTAGTTTTCTTTAGATTAATGTTTCATTAGAGTGTTTTTGTTTTCAATTAGATTAACATAGATAAACATAACACAATTCTCTATAAATATCCTATTAATTATGTGCTTTATGTATTTGTGTACTTTTCTACAATATGTAATGGGCCAATCCACAATATTGTGTCCCACTTTTTGGCCAAGTTAGATATTAATATCAACATTTTTAACAAAATTTCACTTTATGAAACCTATAATAACTAAACCATTAATAACTTGAAAATGATGTGAATTAGTGATTTGTGAAGATTTGTGTCTAGATTCTAAATATATATTTTTAAAAATATTAGAAATAAATTGTGATTTTTTTTACGTAACTTTTAATAACTTATTTTTGTAGTTAACATCATTTTTAAAAAGTGTCATCGCATTTTTTTTTTTATTGAAAGGATAAAATTAAAATTCTTAAAATATAGATTTTTAACATCAACATCTAGTGCATGAATGTTTTTCTATTTTTTTTGTTGGATATTTTTTTAAAAAAAAATTAAGTCAAAATAATTATAATCTAGACATAGGTGTATGTCATCATGCATAACTTATTTTGTATATATTAAATTTATTTATTTATTTGCTAAAACAAGAACATCAATGCCTAGTGCACACATATTTTTTAGAATTTTTTCCCTATTTTTCTATTTTTCCACTCTTGTAAAACAAATACCTTGTTGTTTAGTGAAAAATAACATTCACAAGAAATAAAATAAATATATAATAATAAAATTAAAAATATTTAAAATTATACTTTTTGGACACCTTATAATAAAGGCTACATACTTACAAAACATAATGCCTAAATGACTTTATTTAATCCCTCAAAAGGTAAAGAATAAGTGTTTTGACCGACATTTTGATAGGTGTGAAGGGGAATTCATTGTGGGTATGATTTAATATTAGAGGAGTTTTATCTAAGGAGGTCTTATCTAACCCTCTTCAATTAAAGCCCTTTAGTTAAATCATGTTTTTCTAAAAAATATGTGATTTCAAGCAAAAATGTCTCAAGTTTGGGACCCATTATTGTGGGATGACCCATATCTATTGAATATAAATTACATTAGTCAAAATTTATGTATTAAATATTCATGTGCGTGAATATACAAATAGATAGATAGATAAATATTATATATTAATCTTTGATTATAATATAAATATAAAGTTATATTATTTAAGCTATTTTTGAATCTAAAGGCTAAACCTTTGGCCTATGGTTGTGAGATTTGATTTAATTTAAATATATCTTAAATTGACATGTTTTGATTTCTTATAAATGTAAAAACCTATAACCTAAGATCATGCAACTAGCATTGTGTTCTTGTTAATCTCACAATGGGAGTTTTCAATCATTGCAATCATAGGTTGATTGGCATGCATTAATTGAATTAAGGTATGATTGGCACATACCCAATGGTTTCCCTAGCTTTGCCTAATAGTATTTGATTATAATTAACATGTTGTAACATGAATTAATAATTATGGATACTTCTTGAACTAGAAAAAGGTCATTTGAAAGTTATGTTTATTTATCTTTATTATCTTTTCGAAAAAAACCCCCTCATATCATTCTTCATGGTTATGAATGTCGTGTTAGTTTTGCACAATTAAAAGCTCATTTGGTCTTAATTGTTAATTGTGGTATAATTTTTTCCATGGAGCTTGTTGATGCACATAAAGGTCTAAGTTATTGGAATTGTTTGTTTTGGTGTGTTATGGTAAATACTAGGTTTTTTATTTTTAAGGATGTTAACCATTATATTAGTTGTCATCATGTCATGGACTATGTGGAGATTATTAGTGTGGACTGTGAGGCTTTATGTTGTCTCTCAAGCTACCTTTATTTGTTATTGATGTTTTGGAATCTCCTAATATGAATATCTTAATAGTCTAAACAAATTAATAATTGGGTGAAATATTATAAACATATACGCTATTTGAATTATTCGTGTCTTGACATGCATTATCATGTGCATGGGTTATTTTTTATTCAATTGTAAACTTATGAAGGCCTTCAACACATGAACTGTTATTTGTAGGCATAAATATAGAAATCATGGTTATTTATGGGTTATTGATGTTTTAGTTATCTCCTGAAGTTTTGACATATCATTTTTATCATATGAGGTTATAAACTAATAACAAGGGTTATCTATTAAAAGTGAGGGTAATGATCATAATACCTTATCTATTGGAAATACAAAGTAAAAACTTATAGCAATATGAACTCAAATAAGTGGTTGCAAATCTGAAATTATATATTTGAGATTACTATAAAGAAATTATGTGATTGACAATTCCAAACATGAAAGAAAATTAGCAATACCACAAGTCATCAAACACAAGTGACACAAGATATACGTGGAGAAACCCTTACGATAAAAAAAAATCCACACACAAAGAGATCGAATGTTTGTATTAATCTTCAAATAAGATGCAACAATATAACACCTCTCTCTGAATTCTGACAACACTTTGTCACTTTTACAACTTGCAAACAAACTCTACAAACCACCATCTCAAGCCTCCAATATATAAAATTTTGTGGGAGAGAATACCACAAATGGTATCCTGAAACAACAAGCAAAACTACCAAGAAAAACCCACTCCCCCTTAGAGGACAACCCATAAACATGGCATAAAATATTGAATAATCACATGGCCTTCACATGGGCGCATAACCCATAACCAATCAAAATTGGTCAATATCGAGTGCTCCATAACTCTCTGACAACTCTAACGGCTTCATGCAAGAACATGCACCAACATCCAAACCTGGGCACCCAACTATGAAAGAGCATACAAAACATGCAAGGACATGCACACCAAAGTGGTCCCCACACACAAAGTTGGACACCCAAGAGGAATATTCTTCTAATATTCCCTATAACCATCACCATAAAGGGTTCACCTCTTTGAATGCAATTACAATTTGTTGTAAGAAAATAAATAATAAATATTTTGTCCCTCATGTCCTCTGGAACACTTTCCAAATAATGTGGAAACACACAATTATCAACTTAGGATAGCAATTATAATGTCACCTATCCTAACATTCTTCCACTTGATATTATACATTGTAATTACATCCATGAGATATAAATAAAATATAATCAAGTACATGATCAAGGCCCATGGCCTTCTTGTACCAAGAGAAATTATATGTGGTCACTAGCTTCATCAGAGAATCTATAACATTATCCAATGTGTCAACCTTCTCAATCAAAACCTTACCATTCTTAATCATTTCTCACACAAAGTGATACTAAACATCAACAAGCTTAGTACAAGCATGATACATAGGATTTTTGGCTCAACATATGGCACTTTGAATGTCACATCCAATCCTCACTATCCTACAATCAAAACCAATGCCATTACCAAGTCTTTATAACCAAATTTCCTTTTTAGAGGCATGTTTAGCAACCATATACTTTGTTTTAGTGGTGGAAAATGCAACAGTAGGCTTCCTCTTACTCATCCAACTCACTGCACCTCCAAACAAAGTAAAAACATAGCCACTAATGGACCCTCGGCTATCCAAGTCACCTGCCCAATATACATCAACAAAACCCTATATGTCCACTAACTTAAGCACATATCATTAAACCAAATAGTATTTTAAAGTACCACACAAATATATAAATACCCTCTTAACAAAAGTTCAATGCTCTCTACTAGGGTTAGACATAAACCTGCTCAAAACTCCCACTACTTGGGATATATCTGGTCTAGTGCAAACTATTGCATACATAAAACTACCAACCTTACTAGCATAAGGAACATTAGACATCTCTTCAATATCATCATTAGAATTAGGATACATGTCTAAACTCAACTTAATACCAATAAAAAATGGAATATTTATTGGTTTACAGCCATGCATATCAAACCTTTGCAAAATGGTATCAACATACTTTGTCTAACTTAACCAAAGCTTTATGTGAACCCGATCTATACTGATCTCCATCCCAAGGATATATTTTGTAGCCCTCAAATCCTTCATATTAAATGTGCCAAAAATTTGAGTCTTAATCTCCTTAATCATCACCTTGTGATTACCCATAAACAACATGTCATCAACATACAAGACAATGATTAGTATTTGATCATTAATAGCCTTAATATAAACACAATGATCCTTCTCACTCCTAACAAAACCCAACTTCAATGCAAATGCATCAAACTTCTGGTACCACATCCTATGTGACTGTTTCAAACCATATAAAGTTATCTTTAACCTGCAAACCAAGTGTTTTTTACCTTTCATAACAAAATTGTCAGGTTATCACATAAATTTCTTCCTCAAAATCCCCATGCAAGAAAGGATTTTTAACATCCATTTGCTCTATTTCAAAATCATAAGCAACAATAATAGATAATAGGAATGTAATAGAAGTTAACTTAGCAACATGAGAGAAAATTTCATCGAAATCAACTCCCTCTTTCTAAGAGTAGCCCTTGGCCAAAAATTTGGCCTTGTACCACTCTAACCGACCATCTGCTCCAAATTTCTTTTTAAATACCCACTTAAAACCAATGGGTTTCCTTCCTTTGGGAAAACTCACAAGATCCCAGGTATCACAACTATCCAAATCCATCATGTCCTCTTGCATGGCCTACATCCAAGACTCACTTTCTTCTTAAAAAAGAGCCTCCTTGTAGGATCTAGGTTCATCATTAGTACTCAACAATGCAAATACACAACAAAAATTGGATGGTCTATACCTGTCAACCGATTTATGTTGCCTTATCTTCTCAAGGTAGGAGTAAGGGATTCTTGTTGCTCTTCTTCTTCTACATGCTCATCCTACACATCATCTAAACTCTCTGAACCCTCTTCTTCTTCTCCATCCTCTAATCCATCTAGTTGTTCTTCCACATGTGCATCTTCCCACATCTCAATCTTTGTCTCGAAGTGCACTATTTTTGTCTTATCTTTCTCTTTTGGTTTTTCTTCACCTAAGTAAGCTCTAAACTCCATGAAAATCACTTCTCTAGAGAAAACCATTTTACGAGTTAGTGGATTCCAAAGCTTATAACCTTTTACATTCTCATCGTAACCAACAAAGATGCATTTATGTGCTTTTGGATCTAATTTAGAATGCTTCTCTTGAGGCACATGAATAAAATCCTCACAACCAAAGACCCTTAAATATGAAACAAAAGGCTTTCTACTTATACACACTTCATAAGGAGTTTTATCAACAAGAGCTAAACAAGGAGATCTATTAACCAAATAACATGCAATACTTATAGCTTCTACCCAAAAGCATCTATCAAGCTTAGCACCACTCAACATGCTCCTAACTCTTTCCATCAAGGTTTGGTTCATTCTTTCTGCTACCCATTTTTTTGAGGCATAAATGGTGTACTCTTTTGTCGAACAATACTTGCATGCTTACAAAACTCATCAAATTTCCTAGAACAATATTCACCCCCATTGTCATATCTCAACACCCTTATTTATAATCTATTTTCTTCTCAACTAAGGCTTTAAATTCCTTGAACTTAGTGAAAACTTCATATTTTGCATGCCTAAAATAAATCCAAGTGTATCTTGACACATCATTAATGAAAGTAACATATAATAACAAGATTTTCCAAAAGAGACAACATCCGCTAATCCAAACACATCCAAATGAATGATCTCTAATAATCTCTTAGCTTTATTGGACTTGTTAGGAAATGATAATCTATTTTGTTTACCAAACACACAATGCTCACAAAAATCATTTTTACCAACATAATAATCAAAAATATCATCAACCAACTTTTTATTCAAAATGGTCTTAAGACCCTTTTCACTTATGTGACCCAATCTATGGTGCCACAACATACATGCATTTTCAATGCTAGTTACATTGGTAGAGTTACAAAAATTAGAGTCATTAAGCCTAAACAAAGTCCCAATCCGAGATCCCTTAGCAATCACCAAACTCCAGGTCTTAGTAACTTGCAACCAAACTTGTAAAAATGTCACATGCATTTTAGAATCATTCAACTTGGATACTAAAAGTAAATTTCTTGCAAGTCCTGGAATATGTAAAACATGATCAAGGGTTTTAACCCTTCCATCACTAAAACACAACTTTACCTTTCCCTTACCAATAATCTTTTTCATGTTGTTATCACCAAGAAAAGCTTCTCCCCCATCATAAGTTGAATATGAAGTAAACCACTCCTTGTGAGGAGTCATATGGTAGGAGTAATATGAAACAATAAGCCAAGCATCATAATCACCATCCTCTGAGGACTTTTTCATGGTAGTATCCAAACTCTTTTTCTTGTTTCTACACTCCTTTACATTCCCTCTCTTACCACAATTCCAACACTTTACTTTTCTCTTCCTAAGGGTTTTAGAACATCCTTTAGACTTGTCTCTCTTTTTGTCCCCTTTGGGCCCTCCTTTTTTTTGGACCTTCCTTGCAATGCAAGGCATCTTGGGAGCCTGCATTTATGGGCTTTCTCCTCATCTCTTATGAAATAAGTATAGCAATTCAAGACTATCCATCTTCAATTATATACCACCACCACTCATGGAAACAATTAAAATTTCCCAAGATTCAGGTAAAGAGCAAAGTAACAAAATACATTTATCTTCTTCTTCTATCTTAACATATATAGATGCAAGCTAACTTATAATCATATTAAAAGCATTTAAATGTTTTTCAATAGAATCACCATCCATCATTTTAAAAGAATACAAACATATTTCAAGATATAACTTATATGTTAGATTTTTAGTTTGATAGATTTCGCCTATCCTCCACAACTTGAATACAATAGATTCCTTTGAAACATTTAGGAGGGGAATCTGCAAGACACAACTGAATGGTTCCTCGTGCCTTCTTGTCCATTTTCCTCCAATCTTCATTAGACATTGATTATGGTTTCTTTTCAATTGAAACTACCAACCACTGATCTCTCTCTTCAAGGATATCCTCCATCTTCAACTTCTACATCTCGTAACCAGTGCCATTGAACTTCTCAATATCTAGACGAGAGGTAGAAGCCATGGTTTTCAATCTTCTTCACAAATCTACAAAACCCATAATGCACAAGCTCCCACTACAACCAAAAAACCTTCAATACTCAAAAGAAAGGCATCCCTCTCTTAATAGAACCATTAGCTCTGATACCAAATGTTGGAAATACAAGGTGAAAACTTGCAGCAATATGAACTCAAATAAGCGGTTGCAAATTTAAAATTATATATTCAAGATTACCGTAAATAAATTATATGACTGATAATTCCAAACATAAAAGAAAATCAACAATACCATAAGTCATCAAACACAAGTGACACAAGATATACATGGAGACCCTTGCGGGAAAAAAATCCACACCCAAAGAGATCCAATGTTTATATTAATCTTCAAATGAGATGCAACAATACAACACTTCTCTTTGAATTTTAGCACCACTTCATTGCTCTAACAACCTGCAAACAAACTCTACAAAACACCATCTCAAGGCTCCAATATATAGAAGTTTTTGGGAGAGAATACCACAAATGGTATCCCAAAAAACAAGAAAAACCACTTGGAAAAATCCATGTCCCCCTTAGTGGATATCCCATAAACATGGCATAAAATATTGAATAATCACATGGCCTTCACATGGGCACCTAACCCATAGCCAATCAAAATTGGTCAATACCGAGTGCTCCATAACTCTCTGATGGCTCTGATGGCTTCATGCATGAGCATGCACCAACATGCAACCCTGGGCACCCAACTATGCAAGAGCATGCAAAATATGCAAGGACATGCACACCAAAGTGGTCTCCACTCACAAAGTTGGACACCCAAGAAGAATACTCTTCTAAGATACCCTGCAATTAGTATCGTAGAGGGTCTGCCTCTTTAAATGCAATTATAATTTGTTATAGGAAATAAATAATAAATATTTTTCCCTCATGTCCTCTAGAACACTTTCTAGGAATGTGGAGACACATAATTATCAACTTAAGATAGCAATTATAACGTCACCTATCCTAACACTATCATCTTTTATTTAAAATTGAGAAATTATATCGAAATGGCATTAGGCTATAAACCACTATAGAAATTATGGCCATGTGTTGGGGTGTAGCTATAATCTAGTTTATCTTAACTAGGTGTTATAATGTGGATTTGTAACCTTGGTCATTTATAGATCTTTGTCTCCTTTTCCAATTATTACTCCTCTTTGTGTATCTATGTGTGTTTGTTATTTATTAAAGGATTAATATTACTCTTTAGAAGTCTGTGTATTATTCAAACCCTCAAGGATTTACATTTACAATTTTCTATTGACTAAATGAAAGGATTTGTGTCTAATTAGGGTTGTTATTTTAAATAAAATTTTAAGGGTAATAAAATCCACTTTGGAAACAAAGATTCAAGATTAGTTTGGATTCTATAATGAAGATTTCAAACTTGGATAACCTTTAAAATATCATTGGGGATGATGACTAATTGATTGTTTAAGATGGCCAATGGATTATTATGTCTTCTCACATGTTTGGGATTTGGGGGCATGGGTGGCTATGGTAATTATGTTCATGGATGAGCTTAGATGATGAATATCATCCTAATCCCAAAAATAATTATTATTCTTGAAAGTTAATCTTCTATATCTACATTGATTATGACTTTGAACATGGTCTTCTTATTATAAATATTATATTATTCCATATGATATATATATGTGTATATATATAAGTATATATATGTATATATGTATATATATGTATGTATATATGTATATATTTATGTATATATACATATATATATATATGTGTGTGTGTGTGTGTATACATATGTGTGTGTATACATATATATGTATATACACACATATATACACACACACACACATCCATGTTGAAATGTACAAATCTAAATTAAACAGGTATGTTAGAATGTCTTTTATTTGTAAGTTTATTGAATAGATTGTTTAAAATCATAATAACATATAGTTTTTATCATTACAAATCATTGACTCTCTTTATAAGTTTATTAACTTTGTAGAATCAAATTAGAATCTAATGGATATATGGTATAACATAACTATGCAAACAAAAGTATGTATTCAATATTTTATCAAAGAAAACTATGACTATAAAATAATGTGGAAATTTCCATAACAATCAACTAAACAACTTAATACCAAATACAGAGATGAGACAAACGAAAAACTAATGAATATGTCATGGTGATGGATAAATATGATTAATGGAATTGTATCACAATATTATTCTCTCCTTATGTTCCTATTTAACTAGTAGATGCAAAGTGACCTACAATAGTTAAATCTTACAAACATTTTAACTAGACAAGGTAGTTTAGATAATAATTTGTAATATGTAATTTAGATTAACAAGGAAATTCTAGAATGAATGATAAATTTTAGTTAATGGAAAATTTCTTACAAAGAAAGGATTGTTCTTTTAGTGGGTGCATTATATTTTATGTTCAATAGTAAATGAACTTAAATTCATAGTAATGTAATGATAATATTATAATTAGATCATAATAAAACTTGCATTAAACTAAATTAATATCATTAAATTGTACGATATAATTCAATTATGGTACTATGAGTTTCTCTAAATAAATATTGCCTTCGATAATTATAATGCTATAGATAAGCAATACAGTAATTTATTTAATCAATAAACTTAATAAATTTAAACCAATCAATAAATTAATGATTGAAAAAGGAAATGGAATGTAAATGAAAGTAAGTAAAGTTAAGGTGAAAGCACATGATATTTAGTTGTGCATCTCCCATAGTACTAGTGAGACACAACTATTCATCACATACTTAAAAATGAAATTATATATCTAAAGGTTAAGGAAATTAATCCCACTTAAGCTATCTAATAGTTGTGTATACAAGTTCACTTAAATTGAAACATGAACAATTAGTTGTTAGAGTAATATATCTAATTTGTGTGGATAACTATAGTGTTTCTATACCTTGATGTGAAGTACTTTCATTTAAATATGTATAATATAGTGCTTTAACCGAAAAATGGGCCCTATTTTGGGTGCACATGATATATTTTTCCTTGTTTTGTATTAGTGGTTTGAGTTAGAAATCTTATGCCAAGGGTTTTCAAATGTCGTCAAATAATTACGATTTTTGGTTAATGATGAAGGGGAAAATCACACAATACACAAAAACACAAATTTACACAAGAAAAAATGAATTATTTATTGAAAATAGTAATGTTTACATGATAGAAATATAAAATGAAATAGAGGATCAAATCCTAAATGAGTTGCAACACATTACAACTTCATTCCTAGGTTTTTGGGGCCTTCTACTACATTATATCTTTAAATCTGCTTTTGTTTTCTTCATTCCCCCCATTCTAATGACTTACCACCTTCCCCTCTCTATCGACCACTTCAAAATTCCAGAAAAATATGTCAAATCGTGTTGGGCACCACCAAGCCAATTTAAAATTTGTAACTCCTACCCCAAAAATAGCTCAACTTTTGGGAGTCATAACTTTTGATCTAAGCACCAGATTGAGTCCATTTTTTAAATTGAAGTGCTCAAAGAGCTCTATGTTATGATTGACCAAGGCCAAAAAAGGTCATTTGAAGCCTTTAAACTCAATTTAAAGACTTTTCCAGGACTTTGGAAACTTAAGTGATTAATATCTTCAATTTTAGAGTGAATATTGAATCAAAACTCACCCATGTGTAATTTACCATTATGGAGCTTTGTAGAAAATTTCAAGTACCAATGTTATCATATATAAACTTACTAAAAATATATACCCTACTATTTTTAGCCCTCTTTTGAAAATTTAAAATTTCTAACTATTCTTTAGGACTTTAAAGGAAATAAGCTTCATGAATACTCACCAAACCAAACAAAAATCAAAAGAAAATGTTTATTTCAGTGATGCAAGATTTCTCGTACACCTCGGATACTCATGCATCAATCAAGTAAGTTGAATTAGTTTGTGAAGTGAGGTGGGATTTGATCACCAATATCCAAGCCTCAAAAAACATATGTATAGAGTTGTGAGCTTTCATGTACCTTTAGGTATATTGGAATATCATCTAGGGTTAGAAAATACTTCACCATAGGAAGCTATTGACCATCTAAAATATGTAGTGCACTAGCTAGTTATTAGTGCTTGAAAGTTACTGGCTTCCTTTTTTTGAGAAGGGATAGCACAAACCTTCATAGTTAGAGCTCTAAAATATTAGGTTAGTTCACTATTTATAAATGGAAAGATTATATCAAAGAGCCTATAGACCAAACACACCTTACCTTATAATTTCCTACTTAAACCCTAGATATGAATGTATTTAGGCATATTTGATCAAAGATTGATAAATCTATACATATTTGGATAGGTTGGCGTAGTAAAGAAGTGGGTCAATGAGCCATGTTATTTAGAATAAATGAATTATGTTAGTTGTGTCTTACGTGTTCAACTAATATATAGTCCACCAATGTACAACTTATTCAGTAAAATTTTATAAAATTAGAGAAATTGATAAGTTATTTGAAAATTAAATTTGTAAGATATTATTAGTAAAAAAAGAGGTTGGGTGCTAATTTCAATAATTTATAAACTATGTAAAATTGACTATCTTATTGATCAATTTGGTATATTTTTTTAGCACCCTAAGTGACTAAAATGGTCGGTAGTTGTAGATAACAAAACCATAAGACATTTCTTTGTAAATGTTGGATGAAGGAATTAAAAATATAAAATGTATGTAAACTATTTGGATCTATCTAAATTAGATTTGATAGATTTAATAATAAAGAATGATTAAAACATTAAATCTCCCTAAAATCAAAATAGAATAATGACAATAATTTTTATAGCATTCAAAAGATAAGAAATTGTAGACACCGAAATCTGGTTATTAGCCTGCGACTTCTATATTCTTTATATTTCGTATTCTTCATGGTTATTGATTAAATAATGTCAATTATTTAATTAATTCATCTTAACATTAATTCTTCTATTGATTAAATAATCTTAATTATTTAATTAATTCATCTTAATATTAATTCTTCTATTGATTAAATAATCGTAATTATTTAATTAATTCATCTTAACATTAATTCTTCTATTGATTAAATAATCTTAATTATTTAATTAATTCATCTTCTATTAATTCTTCTATTAATTAAATAATATTAATTATTTAATTAATTCACTTCTCTTTATTCTATCTAATTAATTAAATAAACGCTTGTTATTTAATTATGTTACTAATTAACCTTCTTCTTGTTAAATTAAATAAATCATTATTTAATTTACTCTTTATCATATTTCAACTATAATTAAATAAATTCTTTATTTAATTATTCATTTAAATCCTTCATCATTTAATTAAATAAATCTTATTTATTTAATTATTCTTCAAATATCGAGTCTTGAATTAAATGAATTATTAAATTCATTAATTCTATTTTAACACATTCTTCTATATTTTAGATAATTATGTGAATTATCTAAGTATTCACTTTTACTCAACTCGACATCTATTTTAATCGTTCAGTTAACTATTGATTTAATGTCTGAGTGGCGTCTTCGAGTAATCTCTTCGTCTAATCATGCAATCATCCACTTCTAACTCAATTGCGTGTACATGCGGATTAATTAAATATTCTTATTTAATTGATTAAGTGTTGTGTGTGCATTCGAACAAAGAGTTGCTTTAATCAATCTTTATCTTTGTCATGCAAAGATATTTCTTATGTTTTCGAATGCCGAACTGAAGATTAAATCATTTATTTAATCTTTAATTCTATTTTCTAATTCGAATCACTCGTGTCAATTCTATCAGTTATCTGAATGCATGTCCAATCAGTCAATCTCAATCGTCCGTTAATCTTTCAGTCTTGGCCTGTCGTTCGAATAATCAATTTTCTATAAATTGATTTGTCATTCTTCATTCCAATCTCTCTCGCGAATTTGATAACTTTTGAGAGCACTTTTGTCTTGAATCTTCGATATTTTGCTAATCATTATCATAAGGCTATACTTGCACGAACTTGAAAATCTGAGGGCAATTATACCACACAAGCGAAATGGAGAAGGGCAATCGAGATAATTCATGGAAATACGTGTGAAAATTGGTGAGATTGTTCTAGTTTTAATTACGTTTTTACTTTCCCATGTTCTTTGTTGCTTAACGTATGAATTTGCATGTTAGATTTTAGTATTGTATACGCGTGTGTGCTTCTAATCTTCTTCTGGTGTGTCTATTGTGCAAAGCTCTTATTTCAGCGTTACATTTTGGTGAACCCGACGTGAAGACACCATCTTCGCGAATCCGTAGATCTTTTAATTTTTGATTTTGCAGATTTTTCGTATGGAGCAGCAGCATGTGAAGTTTTACGCATAGCGATTTTCCAAACCGCATGTGAAGTTTACGCACCGCCAATTGATTTTCCGGAACCCGCGTGAAGTTTTTGAACTAATTGAGTTTATGAACCGCGTCAGCCATGACGCATCGGAAATTCTTGAATGCAAGTGATATCGACACATCGAAAAAGCGCATCGGTAACAAAACTCGCAATTGGTAGTAAAATTTTATTTCGCTTTAAATTTTCAATTGACTTCATTATTCTTGATATTTGATTTTCAGCATGTGGCCATTTGGAATTAACAAGCTTTTAGCAGGACGATTGGTGAAGACAAAATTGAAAATTACTAATGATATCTTCTGCAGGATGCTTGTCGAAGACCCTAGTTAAATTTTGAAACAGATTGTTTGGTAGCGTAGCAAATCTTTCATTTGGTTAAAATTAACAAGTGTCTACTGTGTTTGGTGTGAAAGCACAAGTCTAGTTACCCTTACGATTTGGTATATCGAGTATCCTCTCCCCTTGCACATTGTGCGATCCTGGGTGTAAGAGAAACGGTTACCAACTCTAGAACTTGGGCCTGTTCTGAGTGGGAAAAAGTACTCACCCCGAACACTCGCACCTGTGCACCCTGAACCCGAGGGACTTCCAGCCGGTATATACAAAGTGGGTTCTTGGAAACCCCAAGAATCCGCAGTGTAATTCCGTGAGATGGATCCGAAAGGGGACTCGCGCCGTATGGATCACACCCCATGAACGGAATGCCCGAATTAAATACCCTTTGTTGTAGAGACCAACCTATTTGTGGCCATTGCTTGGTATTAGTGCAGGGTACAGTATCATGCCCGAAGATTACTCACTACTGATCCCCTTGAGTAGAGATAGCGGTTCTTGGGATGTCATTACCTAATGAATTCGAATTGGTGTGCTCGAAAGACGTTAATGAGCCATGGAGGGGAGCCAATGCCACCAAATTCCTAAGCTATCCGCTCTCGAGAAGGAAAGGTGTTCATCCCAATTATAACTGGTGGGCTACACAGTATACAAACCCTAGGCCTTTGGCCACATTAGGATGTACTTGTCTGTTATCACTTTAAACGTTCTTGGAGTCCAAAATTGAAACTGAAAACACTTTGTCTACGATTGTCTTTGATTGTCAGAATTTGATCATAGAAAACTCGGTTAGTTTAAATTTCATGTCACTGAAAATTCACGGAGAGTCGCAATTGTTCACCAGAAACACGCATCTAATTTTTAGAGTCGCATCTGTTAATTTTGAGTCGCATCTGTAAGTTTTGCGTCGCATCTATAATTTTTGAGTCGCATCTGTAAGTTTGGCTCGCATCTGATTTATATAGGTCGCATCTGGTTGTTTTGAGCCGCATCTGTAATATCTGAATCGCATCTGTCAGTGTGAGTCACATCTATTTTGGAAACACCGCATGCGTTATATTCTGAGTCGCATCTGTCATCTTGAGTCGCATCTGGTAATTTTGAGTTGCATCTGTCAGTTTGAACCGCAACTGTTAAATTTGAAACGCATCTGTCTGATTACCAGAAAAACCAAAATTCACTGTCACTGTCCAGTTAGCAGGGTTATACCAGTTTCAGTGGTCTTCATACAAACAGTCTTCGAAAATAGAAACCTGAAACGATTTGCTCAATTTTGCATCCTTTAGGTTCATTTAGTCATTACCATAGTTGTCTTCAGTTAGAGTTTAGCTTCATCATAGGGTACATATCACCTTGCATTAGACTTTTAGAGAGGTCACTTTTACAAACTTTAGGAGTAGTCTACCATCTATACTCTAGAAAGGTCATAGTGTCAACGAAATCTGTCATTGAACCTAGTCTTATCATCATATACTTTGTCCTACAGAGAGTCATCCTAGCTCATCAGTCTAGTTAGGAAACTCAACTTGTCTTTGATCTTCATCCTACATTGGTTCCTTGACTTAACTAAATTGACACTTTGGTTTGACTTTAGGTAGTTGGTCCTTCCACCTTGAGTTTATAGAATTGATCATTTTAGGGTCTCATTTAGACTTCTTGCACCCTTAGAGTCTAGACTAGTATCATCATAGGACATCCCTTATTTTGCATAAGAAAACCCCAAAAACATAGAATAGAGTCATACAGTTTCTAGATATAGTTTTGCATTTCCCGCATATTGAGCTTGTCTTACATGGTTGAAACTAGGTCTAAGAGAAGAGAGAGAGAAAACATGTCGAACCCAAGCGAGTTCATCAACCCATTTTCTTCAAGACCTCATAAGACTCTATTAGACAAATTTACCACTAGAAACACTCAAGGACATGTTACAACATAAGACATAGAGGCTGCCGCACAAGACCCTGAGTTTGCCTCTTTTGTAGATGAGTACCTAGCAAATGATCGTCAACGGTTCTTAGGAAAATTGCTAGCTGAAGGTGCTACCTTACCTCTAGGATTTGATATTAGTACCTTACAAACTCAACCTACACAAGGGACAAATACCACGACTGCTAGTACTACTATACCTCAAGTCAGCACGACTATGCCATCTAGCACGTCTACACAGAGTACGACAGTCCATATGTCCCCATTTGGTACACCTACAATGACATCGGGATTTAGTTTCACTACAGGGGCTTCATCATCTATTCCCTTCGGTCCTATTAGCGGGAGTAAAAGACTTAAAACATCAGCCCATACACCTTATGTAGGTGTCACGAGTGCGCAATCAACAATCACACCTACTGCTAGCATTATAGGTACCTTGCCACAGTCGATGGCCATACCTAGTGTTCAGGTCACTAGTACTATACCGAGGATTACACAAACAGGGGGCATTCCCTCCTTCCAATATGGCAATCAAAATCCACCTTTCCAGACTAGCAGTCAAAACCAATTTACATCAGTTCCAAATCAAAACCCCTTTTCACAGATTGGTAGTCAGAATCCGTCTACCCAGATTCCGAGCCAAAACTATTTCACATCGGTTCCGAATCAGAATCCCTTTGTATAGAGTGGTACTCAGAATCCGTTTACACAGAATCTAGGACAACATCAATCTATGTCGATTCCAAACCAGAATACATTTACCAACATTCCGAATCCAAATCCACCTCAGATGCCAACGTTCAATCAAAACCCATCACGAGACTTTGGATTTTAGAATACATATATGGATCCGCATAATCCTTCTAGCACACCTTTGACTCAAGTTGACGTCCTACAAACACAAATGCAGGCATTACAAACGCAAATGGATAACATGTCAGTGTCAACTAAGAAATCATTTTCACCAAAGGACATATGCCCATTCCCTTTTGATAGATCATTGTACATGACACCTTTCCCTCACGGATATGTCATACCAAATCTTCCTAAGTACAATGGAAAACGCAATCTAGTAGAACATATCAGGGAATTTTCTACCATATGCATTGATGTTGCTTACGACCCCACGTACCTTATGAGGCTATTTCCACGAAGTCTTGTAGGGGTTGCACTAGAATGGTTTTCGGGTCTAGATTCTGGCATTAGGTCATGGGGAGAGCTAGTCGAGAAATTTGTGGAGCAATTCTCCTTCCACATTGACCATGAGATAAATATAGCAACTTTGTGCCACACCACACAAGACGAAGGTGAAACATTCATTGCTTTCTTCCAGAGATGGAGAACTATTGCTAGTAGATGTCCTGTCGAGATACCTGAAAAACAAAAGGTTACAATGTTTCAAGAAAACCTCCATCCAAAACTCAGGAGTAACTTAAGGGTACATTACTGCATATCTTTTTCAGAACTAGTGGAAAAGGGGGTGATAATAGAGAAGGATCTCATTGAAAAGGGTGAACTCAAGATGACAACACCCAATCGAAACACGGTCGTACAAAATGCCCCCACCGACAGAAACAGATTCTGGTCTCGCAACAAAAATGTCACCAATGATGGGGTGGTGGATGCTAAAACATTACAAGCAAGACCCCTCCTCACATTACAAGGACCTCATACTTTTGCTAACACACTTAATGCTATCAATCAACCTCCCAACATGGTCCAAAACACTCAACGTCCACCACCAAGGAGATTCCAGAAACGTGAGTTCACTCCCTTAGGGGAACCCATTGAGTCGGTGTTCAAACAGCTGTTACAACACAACCTTATACAACTGCAGGAACCAAGACAATACGATCCAGGACAGTTTAAACCAACTTGGTGGGATGACAACGCTTTTTGTGATTATCATAGGACTAAGGGACATAACCTACAAAATTGTCGACAACTGAAGAACATCATACAGGACCTTGTGGACAAGAGAATCATTGAAGTTAGTGGACAAAAACAAAAGACATCGAACACTGATCATCAAGTCTTTTCAGACCCACTACATGACCATGGGAAAGGAACTGTCCCCAGTTCGAGTACTAAGACCAATATGTCAGCCAATTATGCAAATATAAAACATGACTATGATAGTGGCAAAATCATTCATTGCCTTCGCGTCGCCAAGGACAACATCAATACCATTACTATCAAGGCTAATCCGGAATGTGCGGTCAATACTCGTCGTACTAAGTTTGTTATCCAAGGCCCTCCATCACAGCAAGCATCACAACCTTCCAAGTTACAATATAACCTACTTGACCAGTTGGGGAAGACCCCAGCCCAAATTTCAATCTTGGAATTGTTGCGTATCTCCCCCGAGCATCGGTCTATCCTCGATAAGGCTTTACAGAACACCACGGTCCCTAATGACCTTGATGTCAATCGTTTCCAGGAGATGGTGGGCTACTTGACCAATAATCATCATGCCACATTTTCTGAACAAGACTATGCCACAGATAAGACGAACCACAATGACCCTTTACATCTAGAAGTCCTTGTTGATGACACCAAAGTTAGACGAGTTTTGGTAGACGGAGGAGCAGGGTTAAATCTATGCACTTTAAAACTAATTAAGGCATTAGGTATTTCAGAAGCATGCATGTAGACACCACCAAGAGTATTGTCATTAAGGCTTATGATGATGAAGAAAGAAAATCAAAGGGGGTGGTAACACTTCCTATCAGAATTGGTCCTGCGGTAATGGAGACAAAGTTCCAGGTCTTGGATCTCACCCTCCCTTATAACCTTTTGCTAGGTAGACCATGGATTCATGCCATGAAGGCAGTCCCTTCCACATATCATCAGTGCCTTAAATTCCCTTACAATGGCACCAAAATAACTATCGATGGTGATCCTGATCCTTTTCAGTATTGCACTAACCTAAAGGACATCCCTCAATGTCAAGTGCCAGTCAACCAAGAGGCCTCATCGTCTAATCCATCTTCTTATGTTGACCCATCCACGCTCACTCGAACATCTATTGCACCTTCACTTCCCACTACTCCTAGGGTTGAGATCCAAGACAAGGGTTGTGGAGAGTATTATATGAAGACTTCCTATTGTGTTAGCCACTTGGTCCCTCCTAAGTCATATGGTTTGCCTACAACAGGTAGGGGACAGTCTATAATCACTATACATGTTCCCCCCACAACAACTTTCACTAAATGGGGTGAATTAAGCAAAGAGGCTGTAGATACAGAAGATGTTACTTCCTGGCTGTATAAGGAAGATAATCAAGAACCCCTTTTACTTGCTCATATTCCTACAAGACTATACGGAAAGGGTTTCAAAATCATGCAAAGCAAAGGATATGATGGACACAGTGGTTTAGGCTTAAACCAAGATGTCAGAATTGAACCAATATTTGTTTCTCAGTGGCCAAAAGGAGTAGGGCTAGGGTTTCAACCGATTCAGATTGGCGTTCCTAGTACTCCATTACCCTTACTTGAGGAAGTACATGCTTCAGAAGACATTAAGACATCTCACGAACCAATAGACCAAAATCATTCTAACTCGCCTGACTCTAATGATTATGAGTGGGATTCCTTATCCTCTACTTCTTCCATGGACCTTGACAAGTTATTTGGAGAACTTGACTTGCTGTTAAGTTCCTCACCAAATCTTTTAAATTCCTGTCCACCAAAGAAAATGACAAAAGAGGAGTGGTTTAAACACTACTATTGGGAATCACTTGATCCTACCTCTTGGCAACCTGAGCCACCTCTTTCTGATTGTCAAACCTTGGCATTAGGCCCACCTATTTATCCACCTAGACCCAAACCCAAGAGCAAAAAGGACTTGGTACAAGACTTTTGTGACCACATGAATAATTCAATTTTTACCTTGACTCCATTAGACTTTGATAACTCCGACGATGACATGCCTTTAGTTTATCCCCAACTCATAGATTGGGATCAACAAGATACACCCGTTTTAGATACTTTTGAGAACGACGAAGCGATTGCTGAGTTCCTGGGATTACGTGAAGGCATACCTAATGGGGATCATAAAGCTGGTTTTACCATTGACTTGGACAATAAAGCATATTTTGGGGAATCTGTTCAACCCTCCAGTCGCAAAAATGAGAAAAAGAATAAACAAGATAAAAAGGACGAGTCTCTAGGTGAAAACCGCAAGGCACCTCTAGACCATGAAAAAGTAAAAAGAAAGGACGCATCCGAAGGTGAAAACCTCTCTGAGGTGCCTAAGGATGGAGGTTTGAACATTCTCCCCATTGCATAGGAAAATTCACCCATGCTCGTGGAAGAATCAGTAGAAGTCAACATAGGCACAAAAGAGAATCCTCGATTGATTTATTTAGCAGTGTCACTGACAACACAAAAGAAATCAGAGTTCCACAACTTCTTTGAACAAAGACAGATTAATTTTGCTTGGTCATATGCTGACATGCCTGGGTTGGATCTTGAACTTGTTCTACATCACTTGCCTTTACAACCAGGTGCCAAACCAGTGAAACAGAAGTTGAGAAAAATGCATCCACAAATTGCTTTATTAGTCAAGGCGAAACTCAAGAAACTCTTAGACGTTGGTTTCATCAGACCTATTGACTATGCAGATTGGATTTCCAATCTTGTACTAGTTACCAAACCAGCTGGGGACATCTGCATCTGCACTGATTTTAGAGATATCAACAAAGCTTGTCCTAAGGATGACTTCCCTTTGCCTAATATAGACATGATAATTGACATGACAACAGGGTATGAGATGTTGTCCCTTATGGATGGATTCTCAGGCTATAACCAAATCAGAATAGCCACTGAAGATCAACCTAAGACAGCCTTCACTTGTCCTTGGGGAACGTATTGCTGGAATGTTATGCCCTTCGGACTCAAGAATGCAGGAGCAACCTATCAACGTGCCATGACCACTATCTTTCATGATTTAGTACACACTTGTATGGAGGATTATGTCGATGACCTTATTGTAAAATACAAGACAAGGGCACAACATTTACAGGTTTTAGACAAGGTATTTCAGAGGCTAGAGATGTATAATGTGAGACTCAATCCAAAGAAATGTGTGTTTGGAGTCAAGTCAGGAAAGCTGTTAGGTTATATCATTTCTAGACAAGGCATTGAAGTAGATCCAGCTAAGGTAAAAGCAATTATGGACATGCCACCACCCAACAATCTCAGTCAACTAAGGACATTACAGGGAAGGTTGCAATCTATCAGAAGATTTATAGTGCAGCTAGCAGACAAGACACATCCTTTTCAACATCTACTTAAGAAAGGAGTACCCTTTGCATGGACACCTAGGTGTGAAGAGGCTTTTCAACTGATTAAAGAATATTTACTTACACCACCTGTATTAATGCCACCTGTTGAAGGAAGGCCGTTGATTCTTTATATCACAGCAACCCATTCATCACTCGGAGCATTGCTTGCACAGAATGATGATGAAGGTCATGAAAGGGCAGTCTATTATATCAGTCGGACTTTGGTTGGTTATGAGCTCAACTATAGTAACATTGAACGTGCCTGTCTTGCAGTAGTATTTGCTATCCAAAAACTGTGACACTACATGCTAAACCATCCAACAATGTTGATTGCTAAAATAGATCCTCTGAAATATCTTCTTAGTAAGGCAGCATTAACAGGATGACTGGCCAAGTGGGTCATGATACTTAGTGAGTATGATATACAGTATGTAGAGAGAAAGGCTATTAAAGGACAGGTCATTGCTGATCAGTTAGCTGATGCACCAATACAAGCAGATCACCCATTAGTGGCAGACTTTCCTGATGAGTTCATATTCACATTTGACACAAACATAACATGGAAACTGTACTTTGATGGCTCACATACAAATCATGGTTCAGGGGCTAGGATATTGTTTATCACACCACAGGGTGATTCCATCCCTAAATCATTCAGGATTGCATTTCCATGCACTAACAACATGGCGGAATATGAAGCTTTAGTGACAGGTTTACGCATGACAGTTAAGTGGAAAATCAAGAACCTACAGGTATATGGTGATTCTCAACTAGTAATAAGATAGGTAAATGATGATTATGAGACTAAGGATGAAAAGCTTGCTCCGTACAAGCGCATGGCTGATAGTTTTAAAGAGTATTTTGACAAAGTCAAGTTTCATCAGATACCTCGTGTTTTAAACAAAGCAGCAGACGCTATGGCTACAATTGCCTCACTCCTTGACATTCCTAACAACGTGCCTAAGTTTGAGTTCTTGGTTGAACAGCTTTTGGTCCCCGCCTATGATATCCCAGATTCTGAAATGGTGTGTGACATTGTTGGTCCTGATTCCCCATGGTACAAAGAAATCTATGATTACCTTCATGCCGAAGTCATCCCCATTGGCCTATCCAATAACCAACGTAGGACATTCCTTCGCAAGTCAGCCAAATATACCATCGTCGGAGACACCCTATATAGACGCGCTTTAGATAATACCCTACTGAGATGTCTTGATTCTACTAAAGCACAAGCAACCTTGCGTGGGGTGCATGAGGGTATATGTGGTTCCCATTCTAGCGGTCCTACCTTAGCTAAAAAGATTATGAGACTGGGTTATTATTGGCCTACTATGGAAAAAGACTCATATGTCTTTGTAACAAAATGTCGCCAATGCCAAGTTCATGGAGATTTGATACATGCCCCAGCACAGGAGCTCCGTCCTATCACGTCACCATGGCCTTTTGCCCAATGGGGACTCGACCTCATAGGTAAGATCCACCCCACCTCATCTAATGGACACAAGTTCATTATCACTGCCACTGAGTACTTTACGAAGTGGATTGAAGCCATTCCTATGACATACATTACCGGCACACAGATTTCTAGATTTATCTTAAACTATATCATCTGTCGGTATGGTGTCCCTCAATCTATAATCACTGACAATGGCCGCCCATTTAAGAACCAAGAAGTCTGTCACTTGTGTGATCAATTTCATATTCAACATCACTTCTCTACTCCATACTACCCACAAGGTAACAGCCAAGCGGAGGCGTCTAACAAGACCATCATTAGAATCCTCAAGAAGACTGTCAATGATGCTGGTCGTGACTGGCATTTACAGCTTAACCCTGCCTTATGGGCTTATCGTACAAGTATCCGTACTCCCACTGGGGCTACCCCATACTCACTTGTCTTTGGATCTGAAGCCATTTTGCCTATTGAGGTCGAGATTCCATCCCTAAGGGTATCACTGAAGGGCCACATTGACGATGAAGAGTACCGAGTGTCGAGACTCCATGAGTTAGAATTCCTGGACGAGCGTAGACAGAAGGCACTGGACCATCTCCAAGCATATCAGAACCACCTTCGTCGTAGCTATAACAGGAGGGTTTTAAACAGAAATTTTGACATTAGTGACCTGGTTTTAATGGAGAATCCAAAGAATCAAGCAGAAAGAGACAAACCAGGAAAGTTTGAACCTAATTGGTTGGGACCTTATGTTGTTATGGAAGCTTTTGGATCAGGAGCGTATCAACTCTCTACTCCTGAAGGCGAACCATTGTCCTCACCAATCAATAGTATGCATCTGAAGAAGTTCTACGCATAGCTTCTGGGAGCCTTTGTCTTATTTAGCAAAAATACAAAAAAATCAGAAAATAAAAAAATCGTTATCAAGGGGAAAACCTGGCAAACAGGCGTCTTGGTAACACCAAAAAAATTAGTTAATATGGAAAATAGTAAAGATAAATCAATCGTCCAATGGTGAAAACCACTTCGGTGGCGCTTTAGATAGGTACCATGGTGAAAACCTGGCAAACAGACGCCATGTGTACTCAACCCTGCTCCTTTGTCTACTATTATTCTAATCTATCTTATACATACACCACTTACCTGTACATAGTCCACTACCCTGTACATACTACCTATCCCTGTACATAGTCTTTATCCTTGTACATAGTCCACTTCCCTATACATAGCCCACATTCGTGTACATAGTCCACTATCCTGTATATATCTTTTACCTTTTATGTCCATCACTTGTATATATTCATCCTAATAAGTGGTAGTCTTTTCCATAGCTTGGAACGATTGACATCGAGAGCATTTCATATCCCCCACCTTACCCTATTCATAGTCAGTTGATCTTATACTCGACTGGGGGCAGACACTTGACCTGCGTCACATTGGTTCTTACATTGGCTGTGTTGGAGACGTGAAACCATAAGAAAATCCAAAAACATTGCAAAATGACCTGAGAAAACACAAAAAAATCAAAACATTTCAAAAATTCCAAAAATAGAGTCAGAGTCAGTCGCGCTTGTCAGTCTTTGTCATTTGTCGAACTACGTTGCCTCTGCGACTAGACGTAGGCAAGGCCATCCGCCGATGTGCCCCCGAGGCATTGGGTCAGTCCATTTAGGTTTTTCTGTATAAATCCATGTGTCAATCCATATGTCTGTATAACAAGGTCATTGGTTGTGTCGAACTACGAGGTCTCTGCGTGTACAACGTAGGCAAGGCACATCACATGATGAGCCCCCGAGGCCACACTAGGTCAGTCCATTAGGGTTCATCGCTTTCACTTTCACACACGTCTTCTATTTGTAGTCAGTCTTGTCGGTCGCAGTCAAGTCGAACTACGAGGTCTCTGCGTGTACAACGTAGGCAAGGCACATCACATGATGAGCCCCCGAGGCCACACTAGGTCAGTCCTTTAGGGTTTGTCGTCACACACAGTCAATTGTCAACACGTCATATCAAGTCATGCATCAATCTGGTGAACAAGTTAGCAATGTCTCTAAGTCATATCAAACAAATTGCCAAACAAAACAATTCAAACAGATCAACCAACCGTCTGCTACAGGATGTGTCCTTCTTGGAAACAGACGTTATCAAAACAATCAACCTATGTCTTATTCAGGATGTGTCCTTCCTGCGTAATTGACAAGGTCAAAACAATCAAACATAGCCTTACACAGGTTATCACATCAACGACATTTGACTCAATGTCTTATACGATACATGTCTTTCTGAAACCAGGCTTTGTCATGCCTTATACAGATAGTCATAACATCAAAACCAGACTCACAGTCTTATCCGGTATGTGTATCTCCTGAATCAGGCTCTACCAATCAACAAATCAAACAAACAAATCATGTTTTTGGCAAATATTTTCATTGGCTTATTGACTTTATGGCTTATTTATCTTATCATTTATCTTGAATTGATGACTGGGATTCATGTTACTAGCTTTCTCAAGGATGTCCCATGAAGGATTTAGAGAAGCAACGACATATCAGAATTCTATTTTCTTTGACTGCTGTCTGTCGACTGTCTTTTCAATTTGATTTTGAGTCATGTTACTAGTTTCCTCAAGGATGTCCCATGAAGGATTTAGAGGAGCGATGACGTCTCATGACCTCGTCTTTTTTTTCTTTTGTTTGTTGTCTGTGGTTTGTCTCGACAAAAAGACTGGGGCAACTTGTGTCCTTAGTATGAGTTAGTGACAATCCTTGTCTGCGACTGTCTATTTTTAGCAAGTGGATGACCTTGCACACCTTGATTTATGTCATATCCTGGTGTTTGTCTCCATTTGTATTAGTCCCGCCCAATGATGATAAAGTGCAATACCTTTTGTGATACGGTAAAATATCGAAGATTCCTAACACTAACATTTATCTTCTGTCTTTTCATTCTTTGTCGATCTTCCATTCCGCATTAACAATTCTTCTTTCTTGCATTATGACGGAGTCCTGTGACATGAAATGGTATACATCATCCTGCATCAACATACATGTTAGAAACATACATATATATATATATAGGCATATGTTACATTTAGATCATCATGGCATAATAGAAAATAATCATCATTTAACATTGCATATCATAAGTAATAAACTGTAAATACATATGTCACATGTCATTATATATATAACATCACATACCATCTCATCATCATATAGAATCATATGTCACATAGAATCAAATTTATCGCATTAGTTGCATAAACAACATAAAGTACATACAACCATCCATCACATAGGCATATCATATAGACACCACATGTATAAATCAAGACTGCATAATCAATAAATAGACAATGCATATCATAAAAATTGCCGCCAAAATCATATATACATATCGCTCATATGTGTCACATCACAATGTCATAATGTATCATAAATACATGGAAGCCCGCAGGCTATCAGATCAAAATACAATGTCCCAAATGGACCTCAAAACTGTATCTCTATCCTGAACTGCCACTGCCATCATGTCGGGAGTGTGTAGGAGACTGATGCTGGGAACCTGCTGATCTCGAAGCTGTGGGAGGTCTGTCATATGGCCCTGCTCTGCATGGCTGATCCACTCCCTCTGTGCTCACTGTCTGTGTGTGGGTCCTGGTCTGAGACCTGCTGCTCTGTGCTGCTGAAAAACTGGGAGCCCGTCTCTCTAAGGGAACCTCTGCCTCATACAAGTCTTGATAGTATCTCTCCCTCTCGCCGGCTCTAACCAACTCTCTGGCAAATGCTGCTGATAGTCCTGTACATAATGACATAAGCTCTGTGAATCTCTGCTCAGTCTCCTGCCACCGGGCTACAGCCTGATCCCTCTCCAACAAGGCTCTGTCTCTCTCCACCCTGTAAGCATCTCTCTCTGCCATCAACACCCTCATCTGCTCCTCCAAGGAGGCAACCTGGGCTCGTAATATATCAGTGTCAGGCGCCTCTGCCTCTGTCTCATCCTAGCGGACCCTGTCTCGCCCATCCTCCTCCTCGTCCATCTCCTCCAGGATCTGATCCCTGATCTCTCTCTCGTGATCATCCT
The DNA here is from genome assembly GCA_007258455.2 of Sequoia sempervirens. Lineage (NCBI taxonomy): Eukaryota > Viridiplantae > Streptophyta > Pinopsida > Cupressales > Cupressaceae > Sequoia > Sequoia sempervirens. The sequence continues at coordinate 16,578 of VDFB02288126.1, read as the reverse complement.
CCTCCTCATCATCCTCCTGGTAGGCACCTAACAATCCAAGGGCATCTACCTCTGCCTCCTCTCCGACGGCCTCCTCTACAACTACCTCCTCGGCACCTGCCTCTGCCTCTGCTGGGATGTCAGGGATGTCTGGGATAACTGCCTCAGCTGGCTGCTCCTCCTCGCCACCCCTGGCCACATCTAGCATGGCCACATCCTCCTCTCCTCCCCTCTCCTCTCGGATCGGTGACAAGGCTGCTCCTTGTCCCCGTCGACCACGCCTCCCTCTCCTGCCTCCACGTCGGCCACCTCTGCCATCATCCCCACCATCACCTCGGCCTCCTCTGCCTCCTCGACCACCTCCTCTGCCCTGTTCTGCCTCTGGGACCTCTAACACGCCGCTCTACTGGTGCTGGCTGCCCTGGATCTGTCAAAGGAGTCGGCCTGTGTAGTGCCCACCACTGATCATAGGCTGGAGTCGTCCCTGGATCTGCTGGTCCACCCCTCCATCCCCATGCCTGTGCCTGTAACCCATCAATATCTGCCTCTGTAGTGGCAACTGGAATCTCTGGCCCCCATAATAGGACCTCTCGTGAGGACCGAGCAAACTCTGCTCTCCCTCGAGGTACATCCTGTACCTCTCCATACTATCTCAAAACCCGGTCCGGCAACTGCCGCTCTATGATGTGCATATAGGACACTGTCCATCCCACTAAATACTGTGTCTGTCGACAATATGGCAAATGCTCGCCCTCATCTGACCACACCTCGCAGTCTAGGTATGGTCTCCATGTAAACTCCTGCATCAGGTCTATAGCATGTCTATAGTAGCCCGTGTCTCCAATGTGGTGCTGAGTGGTGGCTCCCGCATACCGAAAGGCGTAGGGCACTCCACGAGCTAAGTCTACTGTCACCGGTGGTCTAAAGATAGCAATATGCTCCCACACCCATACCATCAGGAGCGTGGTGTCGCAGCTCATCGACTGTGCCTCTCTATAGGCAATGTCATAAAGGTGGAAGTATAGCATCCCCAGCACACACGAACCCCAAGCATATACAACTTGGCGCTCTAGCATGCCTACTAGCATCTCACCCCATCCCACAGGAAATCCATGACCTCAGCGGTCAGGCAGTACAATCCCACCTATCAGTGTCGCCATGAGACAGTCTAACTGTCTATACCTCTGGGCTAACACCCGCCATCTGATCTCATAATCATCCACCCCTAGCTGTCTAACGTCAGCGTGGGGGTAGTATCTGCACATCTCCGCTATACCCCTCTGGGTATCATAGACTACCCGTGTGCCTCTAATAGGCAGTCTCAAAATCCTATATACGTCCTCCAAGGTCACTGTAGCCTCTCCGGTCGGAAGGTGGAACGACGATGTCTCCGAGTGCCACCGCTCGCAAAGTGCTGTCAGTAATCCCCGATTTGCCCTAATCTGGGGCATATCGGTCACGTGCAACAAACCCAAATGCCATAAAGTCCGTCACTCGGCCGGCCGTAAGCTGTCTCTGAATCAAAACGTCGTAGGTCTCGACTCACGTGTATAGATAGGGTCAAGAACAACCTGCAACAACATGCCTCATGTCAGCTTGAATCATCTACCATAGTGAAAAATGAATGTTTTGGCATAAAATGCAAATGCGTCGTTATTTTGCAAATGCGTCATTTTTTAAACACATGCGTCGCTTTTATACAAATGCGGTCCACAAATTACAAGTGCGTCATTATTAATCAAATGTGGTTAATTATTCTCAAATGCATGCTAAAATCAACATTTGCATTGCATAATCTCAAATGCGTATCAAAAGAAGCAAATGCGGCTACAAATATGCATATGCGTTTCAAATAATCACATGCGTAACAGAATAAACAAATGCGTATCATAAAATTCACATGCGTAACTAAATTTCAAATGCGTATCACAATGATCAAATGCGTAACACAAAAAACACATGCGGTTATTTTTTCTAAACTAGCCTAAATGGTTGGCGTTAAAATGCAAATGCGGCTTTTCGCAAGCATATGCGTCGTTCGTGCATACAGATGCGGTGCAAAATGAAATGCGACGCATAATAAAAAATGCAATAAATATCTAAAAATACGCGCAAATTAAAAATTTTCAAAAGGCAAGTTTTAGGTCCATACCGGGGGGTCCGCGCCGGCTGGTCTCTGGAACGTCCTGATCCTGTATGCACGATGATGGGTCACTGGAACTGGAGACATCCTCGCTGAAAGTCAGAGCAAACTTTTCAAATCTCTAAGCTGGGTGGGTGCAAATGAATAGTTTTTCACCCCAATTTCAAATATATACCTAGACTTAGGTGGCATTTCCTTCCTACTGGCCGTGTAAACTTCCATTTTCTATCATCCCGTACCCGTCCCTCCCGTTTCCGAACCCAATTCCGTCAACTGCATTGCATTTCTGCCTATCTACTGGACTAATCAGGCGCATTTCCAATTTTTTTTGAACATTTCAAAAATTTGTCAATTTTCCCGAGGGAGCATACCTTCACCTATTCTAATCCGGAGCTTGACTGGGGCATATTTTCATTGATTTTCTTTGACACAACGCCTAAACGACATTGTATCAAAGAGGGGCAAATGTAGACACCGAAATCTGGTTATTAGCCTGCGACTTCTATATTCTTCATATTTCGTATTCTTCATGGTTATTGATTAAATAATGTCAATTATTTAATTAATTCATCTTAACATTAATTCTTCTATTGATTAAATAATCTTAATTATTTAATTAATTCATCTTAATATTAATTCTTCTATTGATTAAATAATCGTAATTATTTAATTAATTCATCTTAACATTAATTCTTCTATTGATTAAATAATCTTAATTATTTAATTAATTCATCTTCTATTAATTCTTCTATTAATTAAATAATATTAATTATTTAATTAATTCACTTCTCTTTATTCTATCTAATTAATTAAATAAACGCTTGTTATTTAATTATGTTACTAATTAACCTTCTTCTTGTTAAATTAAATAAATCATTATTTAATTTACTCTTTATCATATTTCAACTATAATTAAATAAATTCTTTATTTAATTATTCATTTAAATCCCTTCATCATTTAATTAAATAAATCTTATTTATTTAATTATTCTTCAAATATCGAGTCTTGAATTAAATGAATTATTAAATTCATTAATTCTATTTTAACACATTCTTCTATATTTTAGATAATTATGTGAATTATCTAAGTATTCACTTTTACTCAACTCGACATCTATTTTAATCGTTCAGTTAACTATTGATTTAATGTCTGAGTGACGTCTTCGAGTAATCTCTTCGTCTAATCATGCAATCATCCACTTCTAACTCAATTGCGTGTACATGCGGATTAATTAAATATTCTTATTTAATTGATTAAGTGTTGTGTGTGCATTCGAACAAAGAGTTGCTTTAATCAATCTTTATCTTTGTCATGCAAAGATATTTCTTATGTTTTTGAATGCCGAACTGAAGATTAAATCATTTATTTAATCTTTAATTCTATTTTCTAATTCGAATCACTCGTGTCAATTCTATCAGTTATCTGAATGCATGTCCAATCAGTCAATCTCAATCGTCCGTTAATCTTTCAATCTTGGCCTGTTGTTCGAATAATCAATTTTCTATAAATTGATTTGTCATTCTTCATTCCAATCTCTCTCGTGAATTTGATAACTTTTGAGAGCACTTTTGTCTTGAATCTTCGATATTTTGCTAATCATTATCATAAGGCTATACTTGCACGAACTTGAAAATCTGAGGGCAATTATACCACACAAGCGAAATGGAGAAGGGCAATTGAGATAATTCATGGAAATACGTGTGAAAATTGGTGAGATTGTTCTAGTTTTAATTACGTTTTTACTTTCCCATGTTCTTTGTTGCTTAACGTATGAATTTGCATGTTATATTTTAGTATTGTATACGCGTGTGTGCTTCTAATCTTCTTTATTGTCTATTGTGCAAAAGCTCTTATTTCAGCGTTACAGAAATAACTACATATATATAGGATTTGGGATGCATGGGCCAAGATGATAAGTGTCCTAGAAAGCCTTGGTGGTATTAAGGATTGAGTCCACATATAGGAGTTGTGGTGTAAAGTAGACTCAACTTGATGAGGAAGATGTGGAACCTAACTAGTGTGAGTCAAAGAGTTGAGTGAAGTATAGGTGGAATGTGCTTCCATTAATCAAGGAGATGACACATGTGCTTAATTATTTCCTAGTTTTCATAAGTAAATAAATATTAATTATCTAAGTAAAATCAAAACAATACATGCAATAAATAAATAATTACACCAAAAGCCTCCCTTAAGTACAACTTAGGAAAGAAAAATGAGTCATGATAAGACAAGTCGTGTTAGGTACTCATATACAATCTAACTTAATCCCAAGGTACAAAGAATAGAGATTATACCCCCTAGAAAAAGAGAAAGAGAAAACCCATAGGAAAAAAACTTTATCCCAAGGAGGGAAGTGGGAGGACTACATAAACCCCCCAAAGTGATAGTGTCTTGCACCCTTATAAGAGCTTGAAGATGAACATACATGCTCTCTAGAAAGGGTAAAAATGTCTACAATCTACTCCAATGTATGACAATATGGAAGATCAATGATTTGTTCTTGTAAAATATCTTCGATGTAGTCCTTGTGTATTTTAATATGTTTCATTTGTTGATGACGAACTAAATTTCTTAAGATTGTAATAACACTTTGGTTGTCACGATAGATGATGGATGGTAGCTAATAGGTGATATCAAACTCTATCAAGATACGATGAAGCCATATGGCCTTTGTAGTAGCATTTGTAACCCCCTTTTTTATACCTTTGTAGATAAAAGAGCAATAACATGTTACTTTTTTCTCAACCAACATACAAGACTAGATCTAAGGTGAAAGTTGTAGCTATATGTGGACTTGTGATCCTCAAATTTTGTGTATCCTTATAAGTCTATATCTTAGCCTATTGCATAGTGTCCCTTTTACATAGTGTAGTATACATTTGGTAACTTTCTAATGAAGCTCACAAGGTTCTTGCATAAGTGAGAGAATATGTCAACAACATAATAAATATTAGTTCAAGTATGTGTGAGTTATATGAGACTCCCCACAAGTTGTCGATATAACTTAGCATCAATAAGAAGATTCAAATAATGAGCCTCCAATTTGATGCCTAATAGAAAGGGTGTTGGGTTGAGCTTACAAGTAGTTATCTAGAAGTGTGGTAGTAGATCAAGAGAATATTTTGGTTGAGAAATACTTATCCTAGAATCAATTTGAGTGATCTCAATCCCAAGGAGGTAATATAACAACCCTAAGGTTGTCATATAGAATCTTTCATGTAGAAAAAACTATGCAGAACCAATCATAGATGAAGAACTTTTAATGAATCAAGTCACCAAAATTTAATACCAACATGAGAATTCATTCATATTTCCATAGAATATATATGGTAGGGTCAAAATGATATCTATTGAAGCCAAGAGAAAGAAGGAAATAATTTATCTTGGCATACCAAGAGCTAAGAGCTTGTTTGAATTCATAAAGGGACTTATAAAGTTTGCATGCCAAGGAATAATCATGAATGAACCCATGTCATTGTGTCATATAGATTTCCTCTTGTATATCACCATGAATAAATGCACTATTTACATCCATTTGATATATGGTCCATTGGTGAGTGGTAGTGATGCAATCAAAATTGGAAAATTCTATCAAATAGGCCAAACTAAAATCTAATATTCAACAAAAAGCAATGTTTATAGAACAATTGAAACCCTAATTTTTTTGGCAGAAAAATTCTAACACAAGAGTACAATCAAAGTGAATTCTATCACAATCACCCTTCTCTAAAATTTTCCAAAGATCCCAAAATGTGTGCATTGATCATTTTATTCATTAGTCGCTAGAAAATCGAATTGGATTCAATATTGATCATTACAATCGCCAATTCATTGAACAAACATCAAAATATGATAGCAATTTAGAAGTCTACAAGTGTAGCATCAAGTTGGAAACTCACAAATGTAGCTATAAGTGAAAACATCACAATCAACTAGTTCAAACAAGAAATCTCACTTCAAGTTCAATTGGTTAGTAAAACTCCACAACTTGTACATAGTGACATCATCTCCTAATGAAATCAATTGATGTCATGTTGGCGTCGTCAATGAAACTATTCATTTGAACCGATTTATTAACTTTCCAATATTTGATGCATTTGAGTTTACCCATAAAAGTTCATATGACCATGATGAACCCCCAAACTTCTATTGGATATGGAATTCCTAAAAGAGGTAGATGAACAAGGAATTCATGTAAGCTAGATAAATCTAAAGTTATCACTATGTGGGAGAATCTATAGGTACTACATCATGCAGGGAAAGTCAATAGAACTGGCTAAAATTTTATGGGTTGATACAAAGAAATTGATTCTCTTGCCTTAGAATCATATGTGCATATGGACAAACCTTTCAATGCCAACTCATGCAGACAAACACATTAGAACCAGTCCAATACAATAGAACCTATTAAAAATGATCAATTTAGTAATAATTCTCTGGAAAGACCCATGGTAGACCAAACATCCACATAGGGTAGGTTCAATAGCAACTCAAAAGTCCACAATTGGTAACATAGCAAAAACCCATAAAGCTATAACTTAGCCAAAATTTGTCCACTCTTCACCAAATTGGACTTGCAAATATCCATTAAGCTCCTCTACAAGGTGACATCATTAGATTTTCAAAATTATTTATGAAAATCCTCTTGAATAAACTAACCAAACTAATACTACCAAACCAAAATTAATTGAACTAAATGGAAATATTTTTGGTTAATGCAAGATTGCATGTGGACCCATATGCTCTTGCATCAAACATGCTAGGTAAAATGATTGTTTTATGAGTTTGTAACTCATCAAAGCTTTTCCAAGTCTAGAATTAGAATTCCATACTTAGCCAAATCTACAACATTCATACAAGAGGCTTCATCTACAAGTTTGTCCTTCCAATAAACCAGTTTTTTCATATACTCCTTCCCTCTTGAGAACCAATCACCTTATCTATTTCTTCAAATTTATTTGTAGGAGACTAATTTATCCATTCTCATGCACCATACAAATTTTTATTTGGATCCCCTTGTGCACTTGTCTCCCCTTCATGATACTTGTACATATCAACAACATTGAAAATGGGAGATATGTCTATACCTGTAGGAAGTTCTATTTCATAAGCATTGGATGAAAATTTATTCAAAACCCTACATGGGCCTATCTTCTTCCATTTAAATTTATTATATGTTCATGGTGGGAACCTCTCCTTCCTCAACTATGTCATACCCATGTCACCCACTTGAAAATATTATTCTCTTTTATACATATCAACATGCTCCTTGTATTGAATGCCACTCTTCTCCAAATTCTCCTTCACTTTCCTATGAAACTCATGAATGTATTCAACAAAATCCTCTACCACACCACTCTTCTTGGTCAAGTCTACACTATCCCTTAACTCATCAACACCCCTTGAACTATATCCATAAATAATAGAAAAATGATTTTTTTTCGACACTCTTTTTGACAATATTGTTGTAGGAAAGCTTTTCTCAAGCCAATTTCAAGTCCCACCAATTTGGTTTATCTCCTACTAAACATATCAACAAATTTCCCAAACTCATATTCACAACTTTAATTTTCCCATTAGTTTAGGGATGATAGGTTGAATTAAACCCTAAATCCATTCCCAACTTCTTTCATAGTGTACACCTAAAATGGCCAACAAATTTAGTATCCCTGTTTAAGACAATACTCTTAGACAATCCATGCATCCTAACTACCTCCTTGAAAAACAAATTTTCTATGTGGGAAGCATCATTACTCTTTTGACATGGTATAAAATGAACCATATTAGAAAATATGTTAACTACAACAAAAATTGAATCATTACCTCTTTGTGTTTGAGGCAATCCCAAAACAAAATCCATGCTTATGTTCTCCCATGGTCTCTTTGGTATAGGAATTTTTTTTCCATACTTATGTTACTCCTTTTGCATGCTGGAAAATTATACACCCTTATATTATCTTCTTTTCATTTGTATTCATCCCAGGACAATAATATCCTTAAATTAAAAGTGCTACGGTTTAATCTACACTAAAATGTCCACTCATACCTCTACTATGATTTTCTCTTATTAGTTTCTCTCTCATTGAATCCCTAGGTATACATAATATTTGTCCTTTTAGCAATGATCCATCTTGAATGATATACTCCAACCATGAAGTCTTGTCCTTTTCCACTTGACTCTTACTAGTTGTCCATGCTTCCTTAAAATCAATAACATTTGGATACAACTCCTTCATTGCATCAAATTCAATAACGTTAACTCTTAAATCATTCATTAATAAACACCTTCCACTAAGTGCATCTACTACCTCGTTTGTACTATGACTTCTACATTTCAAAATAAAATAGTAACTTTGTAAGAACTCCACCCATTTCATACATCTCTCATTTAACTTACCTTGAATTTTGATAAATTACAAGGCATAGTGGTCTGCTTATAGTACAAATTACTTAGGAAACAAATAATGTCTCCATTTATTCATGGCTTATAGTATGTCATAAAATTATTGGTTATATACTAGGTACTTCCTCTTTGCTTCATTTAGATTCTCACTGAAATATTCTGAGCCAAATTTTTCATTTTTACAATTTTCAAATTACAAACAAAGCACCTGTTAAGGTTAGAGGATAAACCCAAACGTGCAGAAAGCAACTCTAACCAAGAATGGTGCCGATGATGGCGAGCATATGGTCAGAGGATCTTCTACTCTAAATACAGAAAGGGAACTCGATGTCAAGTATGTGCTACCCAATCCAATGCGGAGTGAGGGCGACCATATGACGAAGTGATTGCAGAATTAAATGCTTGAATTAAATGCTGAAACTGGAAATACTCGACACCCAGAATGTGCTTGCTGTCCTGAGATGGGAGAGTAGCTACCATAGGGCGGAGCTATAACTATTACAATAACTTAATTGAAATTGAAAGTTACAACCAGATTTGAACAAGACAGAATGACTGCCAGTACTACTGTCAGTTTTACAAACAAGAAGCATTTGCCTGTCAATATCTCATGAGATTAACGGATCAGCATTACATCATTGAGAACCACTCTTATCTTGGATAGTGATATCAAAACCACAATGCTTTCAAGGATCAAATACTGATTTCTGTTTTCTGTTACAAATCTGCTCATTAAAAATGCATAAACAGTAGTCTCTAGAACTACTCAAATGCTCATAACTTCCACTTATGACTTCCTATTGACTTGGAATAACATGTAATATACTTCAATGATTTAGGCGACCAACTTAAGACTCTACGACTGATCACAAAGCTTCAGATTTATTTTTCACGAATTCCAAAGCATAAACAAGAGGTAGGGCCTAGCTGAGTAATTCGACTTAGCTTTAAAAATTAAATACAACACAATAAAATCTGAGATTTGAAACAAAGATTCGCCGCTCCTAGACAATGCTATAAATGCAATACCCAGAATGCCTTTTTTTGTATTTTTTGAATTACGAACAAAAACCCAATCTGCTGTAGCTAAATCTGCAAATACAGAAAACTCTCTAATATGCAAACTTACTTAACAAGACCAAACTGAATACAAAGCACAATTACGAATGCAAACTCACAAATCTATCTTAAATGATCGAACCTCTCCACTAGGTGCTGTCTTTCAAGCACAAAGTTGAGCCCAGACTAGGAGGCATTCATTCCTCGAAGCAATTTCGCAACCATTTCGGCAGCATATCATTAGCATAGACAAAAGATCCCCAAATGAGACCCCAAGGCTGTCTTTTATAAGCTTATGTTGACCTTCCTTGAAACCCTAACACCTTTTCCAAAGTCAAAACCCTAATCCCACAAAATGGCGTCCTTTTCCAAGCATCATTATTTTTGATTTCATTAAATATTTCACTTAAATAAATGCGCCCTCCTTAAAGCCTAGATTGGACTTTGATAAATTTCAACATAAATTTAATATACCCTCAATGATGCCACCCTTCAAGTCCACCTTTTAAAATAACATTAAGTTATTCGACTAGGCCAAGGTCATAAAATAACATTTAAAATATAATGTTATTTTTAAGTGAAATAATCTATTTCCAAAAGCGCATTCTAAAGCACGAGCTGAATCGCCAGTCAGTGAAGGAGAAAGTCAACTGCACAGAGACAACACATTCCATTTTGCCAAAATAGAATTTACTAAATGGTGAGATTCACAGAAGGTACTAGAATCTTGAGATAAGAACATACCCACTGTAGAACTCTCGGCGAGAAAACCGAGGAAAGAATGCATGTTGAATCCATCATCTGCGACAGCCAGCCTCTCAAAAATAGAAACCTAATTTATCTTCCGACTAGCCTTGGGTTCCAAAGAAAGGCCAATAGTTCTTTGGAAAGATGAGTTTGAGAAGGGGGACATTACAATCACCCTTCCCAAAATTGCTTGTCCTCAAGCAATACCACCACAGCTCCAGTAATTTGAAGACTAATCCATACGCAACAAGTATGATCCCTGGTTCCCAAATGCGTCTCAGGAAAAACCCACCATGCCGATGCTGCACCACTCTGATCACATCAATGAAAATATCATGCCAATGCTGCACTGACTCCCCTTGTAACTCCAAAGTGTTACCGTCTATGATTCTCAAACTGAAAGATCTTAAAGGAAGGAAATCAAAATCATGCAACATCTCATGTCCACGATCCCCCGAATTAACAGTATCAACCATACTACTATCAATCACCATTCTGAGCAATAGGAGAGATAGACTATTCAAATCAAAATCGAACTCCTCCCCATACCTCCACATGGTAACAAACGGGACCATGCCTGCAAGTGTGACCTCTACACATCTTCTTGTAAGGAGGGAAGCATTCCTTTGCAAGAGCTCCACAAACTCATACTCATGTCTCCGCATAAAGCTACCATGCCTCATCTGAATTATACTTGCACAACCATGAAGACTACAGAAAACAATCATAGTTCCAACCCCATGAGTCTCTGAATGGTGAACCAAAGCATGTGAGCTACTGTTGTCATGAATCAATACTGAGAGTAAACTGTCAAAGTTTACATCATCAACCATCATAAGATGAATTTGGAGGGTAGGAAAAGTGTGAAGGAACAAATAATTACTGCTGATCAAGACTAGGATCAGCGCAGTGCAATCTGATTCTCGAGTCCTACCCAAGGGAAAACAACAACACCACTCCAAATCCCAAGCGTGAGCATGTGAGATGACCATCGAGCTGCAAAGTGACACCTCCAAGGTGGTTGGAAAACACACTAGATTCATCTCCATGAGAGAACTACCACCTCTTTGATCAGGAGTGATGAACCAACTCTCCTGAATGCGAGAAACGCAACATGTAAGGTGGCTGGTCTGCCTCAAACCAGCAAGCTCGTGTCTCAAAATCAGCCCTTGTCTGAGCTGAAAGTCACTTCCAAGAACTACCGATCGTTGATCTTTCCAGCCCATATTCAAAATTTCTCTCCAATCCATTTGTCGAAGAACAAACGGAACCATCAAGTAGCTGGAAATGAAGGGAACAACATCAACAAGTCTGGAAATTTGTTCCTTATCCCTCCAAGAATCTTTTCCATAAGTAATAAACTCTGACAACCCAAGTTGAGAATCCCAAGCATGGATACCCAACTGAAAGTGATTTTCAACACCCTGCAAAGAAATCTCTACACATTCCCAAGTGCTAGTGAAAACCAAGTGCCTTCTCACGAAACTGATGCCCCATCTAGTAAATCCTTGAAGCTTAACCATGAAAGCTTCCACATTAAGGGAGTATGAAACATAGAGTGGCTTCAATTTCCGCTCCCAAAACTGATCAATATGAATCAAAACATCATTCCTCCCAAGGGATAGATTGTCAAGAGTGCAACTACCAAAGTCTAGTTCACCTTTGTCCCATTCCTCCCATGTAGAACCTTCATCCTCAAAGCCACTTATGCATCTATTACTACTCATCATACGAGGCACATCCTCATGGAGTGATATCGAAGCATCCAAGCACTGGAAACCAGAATCAGGTTCATTCTCCATTTCATCCTCTACTTCATAGAGAGGATTATCATAACTTTTCTCATCACCTTCTTGAAAAAGAGGATTGTCATAAACTTGAAAGTCATTCCTTTCATCTTGCTGCTCCCAATCTGCACATGCAACCTTTGATTTTCTTGTGAAACCTTCAAGATCAAACTCCTCTCGAAGACTATCAATCTCATCAATTACTTGCTTGATTTCTCCAGCTCTTCGTGCATCCTCTTGCTCCTTGAAAAGTTTGAAATCTGCAAACTGGTCTTCAACCTTTCTTAGAGCCAGCTGGGTTTCTTTCAAATTGTCCTTTGTTGATTTAAGCTCCAAGGTGAGCTCATCAACCATATTCTCCCTTTCTTCGAAAACCATGAAGGCCTTCTTTGCAGATTCATCGGCACGATCTTGATCTTCAATCAAGTGTATGTATGCTGATTTCAATGTCTCCAAAGAGCCTCTGATAAGTTGCAAGTTAGGAAGAGCAACTTCATCCTTAAATCCACTTTGTCTCTCTTCAAAATGAGTCTTCCAATAGAGATCATCAACCAAAATGTGTGTGCGATCAAATAGGGATAGCGCTTGTACTTCTTTTCCAAAAGATACCTTGATTGATCTTCCCACTCATGAACAGGCAAAGACGGTGAATTGCTGATGGGCTGCAACTGAAAATCAGAACTTCATTCCTTGCCTTTGCTGCCCTCTTTGCTACTCCAACATTCTTGTACTTCGCCACCAACTAGCAGAGAATGCTCATCATCATAAAGAGCATCATACTCCACAAATTCTTCAACCCATTGCTTGCAATCAGCTTCGTGCATTGATAAATTTGATTTGTGTTTAGTAACACTCTCAAACTCTCCATCTTCAAGAGCCATATGGTCTTCTAGCTCTTCTTCTTCAGCACTACCTCCTTGATCAAACATTAGACTAGCATCCAACCTGCTCAAGGAATCATATTTGTCCGTTGTTCGGACAGTTTCTGTAACCACAAATTCCTCTTTAGTGGCTGCAACCACTCCAAAGAGATCATTATGGAATTTTGTGGAACAATCTTCTTCTTCAAAGACAACTTCTCCTCCAAGGGCCACCTCATAGTCTACTATGCAACCTGGTTCTTGTTCTTCATCAAGATCAAAGGGAAACTTATCCCACACAGGTTCTTTAACATAACTTGATGCCAACACACCCGGATCCCAAATGCTAGTGGGCTGATTAAGATGATCAACTGGAAAAAACTTATCATGCTCCCCTTGTAGTGATGACTCTTTGAATAAGTCAAGTCCCAATTCACTTAAGCTGAAATCATCAAAAAAGTTTCTCTCCAATGGCTCAGTTTGCTGATCAATCCCAAGACCAACAATGTCACCCCCGAAATGAAGTGAAGAATCTTCAATGTTTGTTGTTTGAAAAACTTCATCTTCATTATCTTCTATGGAACCCTCATGAGAGAGTATGTTGCTGATTTTTTCATGTGAGACTTCTTGGGAAGTTAAGACAGCAACACGAGGAAAATCCTTCCTCATCAATTCTTCAGTATGATCTTGCATGAACTCCTTAGACTCATCACCAACATCATCACTTGCTGTCACATGCAAATCTAGGGAAGTATTATGAAGCTCTCCCACACATTCCTCAACTGTCAAGGTTTCTATATCAAGCTTACGATCATTCTGAGGTGACATGTGCACCTTGCTTGTGCCTTCTTCAATATTAGTTGACTGATTTTTCTCTTCGACATGTTCATTTGTGGGCTGCAAACCACAAACAGACACTACTTCTTCCTTCCTTGCTCCTGCAACCATTGTATGTTTTGTTTCCTCCTTAATCATTTTCTTGATGTAGTTGACCATAGCCCGCTTTCCAGGGTGATAAAACACCATCCAATCCAAAAAGGCATCAAAAGAAACACCGTTCTTAAACTCATTTGTCATGCTCTGATAATCTCTGTAGAGTATGTCAGCCTCGTGTTCACATTTCCTCTTGAACTGGCATTCTTTAGAAACCCCAATCAAATCTGACTTCTCAGACTTAGCATAAATTTTTCTGATTCCACACCTTAACTCAGGATCCTTTAATAGCATATACAGATCATGCATTAACTCAAGTAGAGACTTCTCTGTATTCATCTTTCTCTGTCAAGTGAACTCTGATGGGCACAGGATGGCAGGATCTTGGCTCTGATACCACTGAAATATTCCGAGCCAAATTTTTCGTTTTTACAATTTTCAAATTACAAACAAAGCACCTGTTAAGGTTAGAGGATAAACCCAAACGTGCAGAAAGCAACTCTAACCAAGAATGGCGCCGATGATGGCGAGCATATGGTCAGAGGATCTTCTACTCTAAATACAGAAAGGGAACTCGACGTCAAGTATGTGCTACCCAATCCAATGCGGAGTGAGGGGCGACCATATGATGGAGTGATTGCAGAATTAAATGCTTGAATTAAATGCTGAAACTGGAAATACTCGACACCCAGAATGTGCTTGTTGTCCCGAGATGGGAGAGTAGCTACCATAGGGCGGAGCTATAACTATTACAATAACTTAATTGAAATTGAAAGTTACAACCAGATTTGAACAAGATAGAATGACTGCCAGTACTACTGTCAGTTTTACAAACAAGAAGCATTCGCCTGTGAATATCTCATGAGATTAACGGATCAGCATTACATCATTGAGAACCACTCTTATCTTGGATAGTGATATCAAAACCACAATGCTTTCAAGGATCAAATACTGATTTCTGTTTTCTGTTACAAATCTGCTCATTAAAAATGCATAAACAGTAGTCTCTAGAACTACTCAAATGCTCATAACTTCCACTTATGACTTCCTATTGACTTGGAATAACATGCAATATACTTCAATGATTTAGGCGACCAACTTAAGACTCTACGACTGATCACAAAGCTTCAGATTTATTTTTCACGAATTCCAAAGCATAAACAAGAGGTACAGCCCAGCTGAGTAATTCAACTTAGCTTTAAAAATTAAATACAACACAATAAAATCTGAGATTTGAAACAAAGATTCGCCGCTCCTAGACAATGCTATAAATGCAATACCCAGAATGCCTTTTTTGTATTTTTTGAATTACGAACAAAAACCTAATCTGCTATAGCTAAATCTGCAAATATAGAAAAATCTCTAATATGCAAACTTACTTAACAAGACCAAACTGAATACAAAGCACAATTACGAATGCAAACTCACAAATCTATCTTAAATGATCGAACCTCTCCACTAGGTGCTGTCTTTCAAGCACAAAGTTGAGCCCAGACTAGGAGGCATTCATTCCTCGAAGCAATTCCGCAACCATTTCGGCAGCATATCATTAGCATAGACAAAAGATCCCCAAATGAGACCCCAAGGCTGTCTTTTATAAGCTTATGTTGACCTTCCTTGAAACCCTAACACCTTTTCCAAAGTCAAAACCCTAATCCCACAAAATGGTGTCCTTTTCCAAGCATCATTATTTTTGATTTCATTAAATATTTCACTTAAATAAATGCGCCCTCCTTAAAGCCTAGATTGGACTTTGATAAATTTCAACATAAATTTAATATACCCTCAATGATGGTGCCACCCTTCAAGTCCACCTTTTAAAATAACATTAAGTTATTCGACTAGGCCAAGGTCATAAAATAACATTTAAAATATAATGTTATTTTTAAGTGAAATAATCTCATTTCTCCAAAACTGCATTCTGAAGCTCGAAACTGAATACGCCACTTGAGTCAACTGAAAGGGAAAGTCAACTGCCTGAGACAACCTGTTAGCTGCCAAAAATAGAATTTACTAAAAATAGTAAATTCCTGGAAAATGCTCTAAATGCCGAGATGAACATACCCCTGCGAAGCTCTCTAAAAACCCAGAAAGAATCCGCCATTGAATCCATCATCTTTGAGCAATGTCCTCCTCAAAAATAGGAAACCCTAATTTATCTTCCGACTAGCCTTCAGGTTCCCAAAGAAAAGGCCAATGGTTACTGGAAAGATCAGGTTTGAGAAGGGGACATTACACTCACTGAAATAGGAAATGTGTCTTCCTTCTTGAGTTAAAACTCCTCGAATTTCATTATCACTAGCATCATAGTAAACCTAAAATACTTTTCTAAAATATGACAACACCAACACTAGTTGTTCTATCACTTTCCTCTTCAATAGTTTAAAAATCTTCTCTGCTTCATCTATCCAGTAAAATTATTTCCTACCACCTTTCATAATCTCTTTGATAGGTGCAAATATCCCACTAAAATTCCTTATGAACTTCTTATAGAAGCTTACCAAGCCATGAAAATTTCTAGCTTCAAACATATTTGTAGGTGAAGGTCAATCTACTATTCCCTTGACCTTCTCTAAGTCCATCTTCAACCCTTTTTCTAGCACCACAAAACCTAGGTATACTAGTTCGTTCTTCATGAAACTACATTTCTTTAAATTCACAAGAAA
>VDFB02288125.1:0-44011 GCA_007258455.2 Sequoia sempervirens | reverse complement strand
TTAGTATGTTAAATTAACCACATTCATTACATTGGCCTTTGTATCAACAAATAGTAAACTTTGGTTCTTACACTAGGTCACTCTAAAGCTAATTCCACTACACCACATTGCATCAAAGCCTTAAACACTTAGCATCATAATAATTGAATCATAGTCATATATGTATCGAATAAATACTCAATGGTCATACTTTTATCAACACTTAGTATGTTGAATTAGCCACATTCATTACATTGGCCTTTGCATCAATAAATAGTAAACTTTAGTTCTTACACTAGGTCATCTCTAAAACTATCAAAGACTCCTCTTCTAAAATTATTAGATATCCACCCTATTAGTAGTGGGGAAATACTTTTTATAGTGTGATGAAAACACAACTTGGTCATACATGGCAACTTAACAAGTTATTTATCATTATTTACATTCCCTAAAATTTTAGAAGAGGTAGAGTAGAGGATAAAATATTAGATGAAATTGTAATATAGGGCTCTATAGAACAAAAAGTATAGATATGTAATTGTGCATCAATCCTAGCCCTACAAATTACTCCTAGGCCCAAATTGTCTTTTATTTCGGTTAGAGATCTAGCACATGATGCTAGATAATTACTTGATAGAGAGGTAGTGTTTTCTAAGATCTAAAAACACAAAAGTCACGTGAGACATGATCTCGATCTTAACCTAATCCCTTATTAATATGCCTTTAAAAAATTTGAACTTTAATTACTAATGTCACTAATAATATTCAACCATTAAACTAGAACCCTTTGATAAAAATATGAATCTTAAAATTATTTCTACCACTTAAAAAAAAATCTTGTATTTTTATTATTACTCATAGAGTTCTAAATCTACAAATTAAATCTTCCCTCGAAAGCCCGACAAACTTTATAATCTTCCTCACCGTCAATCGTTCAGAGTCTGTATTCTTCGATATCTGACCTATTATCAGTGGGGCGATAATTTTTACGGTTTTTGTTATCTCCTCGGCAGCATGAGCAAATCAGGGCAGCCCCCAGATCTAAAGAAGTGAGTAGTTATTTAAGCTCAGTGGTAGTAACATATTTTTAAGTTATTAGTTATTTGCTATTTGAACAAATATTGAATGAATTTTACATATTTGGGATAGATTTTGAATACTCATACTGTGAATATTATGATGTATGCTTAACTGGGCAAAGTTTGCTGTCGCTGGAAACTGGTTTTCAGTGTTCAAGGGTTTTATATTTTATTGTTTAATCACAAGGGTATTTGGAGTTTAGTGCTTAAAACCTAGTGTTTTAGAGTATTGGGTATATGAGCTAGGGTTTTAGGCTCCTATTTGGTTTTTTTGTTTACCTCTTTCTTTCACCTCTGGAATGCAGACTGACTTGGTTTGCGTTTGGCTTTCAGGTACATGGACAAGAAACTTAACAGTGAGTTCGCGTTATTCTCAGTCCCTTGTTTTGTTGGTGAATCGGTTTAAATGTTTATATGAATATTTCATCGATAATTACTTTGTGCAATATGTTAAATTAGTAGTGCAGACATTGGAATGCTGTCTCCATGCTATTTTATTGTTCGGTTATATGGTATAGGGTGTATCGTTGCCTTCTATATGTGTATAGACACCATTGTCTTTGATGTTTTCTAGCCTTTTGAGATTGCATATGTTATGCTGCTTCTTTTAGTTATATTTATTTCATGCATTAACTCTGTCAAATTTAATGCAATGACATCCCAGAAAATATCTTTACATTAGATCAACAACAAACTCTTTTGCATCAGTTTAACAAACAAATACGTCCTTGAGATTGGTATCTAATGTGTAAATGTGTTATGGGTTGTCTGGATTATATTTCTTATTGTAGGGCACTAAATTAAGTAAATCTGGTATTATTCCAATTTAATATGAATAGCAGCTGAGCTATAATATATACTCCCAATCAGTTCACCAATTATGGATTCTAATCTTGTGTACTCAGACTACTTTAGAATGAGTAATACTTAGTATTTAGCCCTATATCCAAGGGACTGTCATACATGTGCATCCAAACAGCCTCATACAAGCATAAGTTCATAACAACAAAGAAACAGCAACAAAGACCATGACAATGACTTGGACAAAAGATTTGACCTGGAGAAACCCTAAAAAGGGAGAAAACTCCAGCTGGGGGGCAAATTATTTCTCATCTCCATTATGAAGCAGTCATGTACAGTCAAGTACACTGTATAGATGACTATGAAGCTCAATAAATTATCCAAGCACTCCAAGAGGCATCACTCTGCTGCCCTGTTCTAAAACTTTGCTATGATGCTGTCTTAGTATGCAAAATCTCTTGCTCTACAGGAAAACATGCATTTCAACCCATGTGCAGCCATCAAAACTGACATAAAAATTAGATAACCTCTTACACCTTTCCTACTAGTGTGGGCATGCTTCTCAAATAAATAGTTTACGACCAGGAATGAATTTGCCGCTTCTCAAAGAAATAGTTCATCTCTTCTGACAAGTTTACTGTGGCCGATGGCGGTTTGCTACAGCAGTTTACAGGTTCACTGGGATGTTTTGTCTGCTTGCCACTTGTGTAAGTGGTGTACTTATCCAAAATTAAAAAAACACAGTTCTCAGACCTGCATGTAAGACTCTCTTCTTCCCCAGGATGCTCCAGATCATCCCAAGTCTTTAACATTTCTGCATACAGGTCCTGGATGCTTCAAAAGTGACAAAAACCAACTCATTGTCATGAATGGCTTCCTTGACTAGTCTTCCTTTACTGAAACGGAGAGAAATCAATCTTTCAATTGTGGTTAGTATCTGATTTCAGATAAGTAGCCAATTCAAACATTTCTATTTTCTTTGCTTATGAGGAAGCACATTCGAGTGTTATAAATTATCTTGTGTATACTGTCTGGAAGTGGTAGGAGTTGTTTTCAAGTACCCTCGTCTGATTCTTTCTGATGTTTTGTTACCAATATACCTAGGAAAATTTGTTAAGTGGAAAGACTTTTGCCAGTAGGTCTGATATCATATTACATTTGCAGTATAATGTTTGCTACACAGCTCCTTTAGGAGAGATGTTATGTGCATGAATTTTTTCATTCCATTGCTTCTTAATGACCGTGTAATAGTCTTATATATAAATTTTGTTGCTTCTTACGCTTGCTAAAAGTGAGTCTCCTTTGCTTCTTGTTGCATTCAACTAGTTTTAAGTGCTTGTTCTCTTGGTTTATTTAGCACGAGCTTTTCCTAATTTGATCAAATTTTTGAATTGATACTTACATTCATTTGTCCATATTTGATGGACGAGTCCAGTGACAATCAACAGTATTATTAGATTATTAAGCAGCCATTGCTTTGATAGTTTTTTTTCATCTAATACATTTATAACCTTTTTGCCTCCAGTAAAACTGAATGCAAACCGCATGGTGGTTGGTACTTTGCGAGGATTTGACCAGTTCATGAATCTGGTCCTGGATGGCACTGTTGAAATTAATGGCAATGAAAGGAATGAGATTGGCATGGTGGTAGGTCTCAATCCAATTGTATCTTTGACCCTTTTTGATAATCGTAAGATTTTTGAACTAATAGAAGTCTAATTGACAAGGAGAATTTCCTTTTGCAGGTAATTAGAGGCAATAGTGTTGTAATGATTGAAGCTTTGGAACCAGTCAACAGGGGCTAACGTTATTGTGATGACACCTTTGTAATCAATTGCTTTAGCTACATAGAACTTCTATAATCAATTTTCCACTTGGTTAAAACGCTATAGTGAATTGCCAATAAGCATGGTAATCTTTTTTGGGTTTTCTATTTGGAATTAGTGACATGAATGCTCAATATGCCCTTTAAGAGCTTGAAGATGAGTGATCATCCATTTGTGGATGGCAAGTGTGAAGGAAGCTATTGGATTCTTGTATGTCGTTAATTGATTTTAGATATTATCCACACCGTATTCTCTTTCCAAAAAGTAGCATGGACTGCTAAGATTGCAATGGTTGTAAGTATTTCTTTGCAGGATGTTAGTTTTTAAATCTCAGAGATCTCTATTCTCATTATCAGCATGAATCTAGTGAGTGTTATAATTGCATTAGATATTTGTCAATTTTTTTAATATGCATAAGATATTTTTCATCTATCAATCTGATGTTATGTTTTAATGTAATTCCTCTGTTTCCTTTATTTTTGGATGCTTTCATCTTTTTACAGTGCTTTTCCATGGGCCTCTGCTACCATTGAGGAATTTTTTTAGTTAAGCTATTTTTTCTGCCTTTCATTATTGGGCCTGACAGGAACGAACTGAATGAAGCTTTGGGAGGGGAGATAGACTATGATTGGAGGGGGCTAGTGTATGTATGCCCTGTATCATTGTAGCACATACATAACTTCCATATGTGGGCTCCCTTGCTGTAAACTATCCATTTGGTGCATGTGTTGTGGGCTTTGAAAGGATCTTTCATTTCTTTTTTCTATTAATGTCAAAACCTTTACCTTCTCAAACCCTGTTTCTGGTTTGTAAGGTCTACTTATGTTTGGTCACAATGCATGCGTTGTATTACCAACAAATGGGATTACATTGTCTTTGGAAGCATTATATCACTATATGAGATGAGCCGATTTGCTTTTGAGATCTACAGTGGGCAGTGCTCAAGGGGGATGCAAGACGATGGGACGGATCTCATCTGTTCATCACAAAAATTAATATTTAGTGGCTGTCGAATTTGATCTAGCCTCGTGCCAAATCCCTAATAATAATGGTGGCATTAAAGGCATGACCAGTTTATCAATGACGTGCAGATTCTTTCATCTCTCAGCATCCAAATCTGGTATGCCTCTATTGCTGCACGTCTCCAGAGGGCAAAGATCTGTTTCTTATTTATGATTATGTGAAAATGATACAGTGGCAGATCTTTTCCGCAGAAGAAAGAAAGGGAAAGGCTTAAATTGTAAAACAAGTTTAAAAATTAGCGTGGAAACAGCCAATACCTTGGCATTTCTTCACAAAGAAGAGCCCCCTGGTGTGCATATTTCACAGATATTTATTAATTATTTGATAATGATGTCTTCTGTTTTTTTACGCAATTATATCAGTATGGTTTCTGCCACCATGAGCATGTAGTCCTGTAATTATAACAATATGGGTTTTAGCCATGTACAGAGTAGGATTGTAATACTCTGTATTATATACCCTGTATACTGCTTAATATATGCTTTGTATGGATTTGTGCTTATAACGCCCTGTCAGAGATGTAGTGTAAATCCAGACTCCACAACCTTTTCTACCATTCTCCCTGCTTGTGCAGAAATGGGGGCTTTGGAACAGGGTATGAGCATCCATCAAAGCATAGAGGATAGAGGAATTTTGTCAGATGTTGTACTTGCAACAGCCCTGGTAGACATGTATGCAAAATGTGGAAGCATAGACGAGGGATGTTAAGTGTTTGACAAGGTGCCTCGAAGAGATATGGTCTCATGGACTGCAATGATTGCAGGATATGCACAAAATGGAATTGTTGAAAAGGCTGTATAAATTTCCAAGCAAATGCAATTGTCAGGTTTAAAGCCCAAATTCTGCAACCTTTGCTAGCATCCTCCCTGCCCATGCCCAAAATGCGAGCTTTGGAACGGTATGGACATCCATCGAAGCATAAAGGATAGAGGAACTTTGTCAGATATTATAGTCGCAACTGCCCTAGTAGACATGCATGCAAAAAATGGAAGAGCATTAACAAGGCAAGTGATCTGTTTGACATAATACCTGAAAATACTGTCATCTCATGGACTGCAACGATTGCAGGATATGTACAAAATGGATTTGTTGAAAAGGCTTTAGAAACTTTCAAGCAAATGCAATTGGCAGGTGTAAAGCCAAATTCTACAACCTTCGCCAGTATCCTCCCTGCCTGTGCCAAAATGGGAGCTTTGGAACAGGGTATGAACATCCATCAAAGCATCATGGAAGAGGATCTTTTTCAGATATTATATAGTTGGAAATGCTCTAGTAGACATGTATGCAAAATGTGGAAGCATATAAAAGGAACATAAACTCTTTGACAGAATGCCTCGAAGAGAGGTTGTCTCATGGAATGCAATGATTGCAGGATAACCACAAAATAGATTTTTTTATAAAAAGCTTTAGAAACTTTCAAGCAAATGTGATTGGCAGGTGTAAAGCCAGGCTCCACAACTTTTTGTCAGCATTCTCTCTGCTTGTGCCAAAATAGGAGCATTGGAACAGGGTATGGACATCCACCAAAGCATAAACAGAGGAATTTTATTAGTTGTTGCAGTTGCAAATGCCCCAGAGAGATGCCATCTCATGGAATGCAATGATTGCAGGATATGCACAACATGGATTTTTAAAGGATGCTCTCAAAATCTTTCAATTAATGAAGTACTCTGGAACATATGCTGACAATTTAAGCTTTGCTTGTGTTCTATATGCATGCAGCCATGCAGGTTTAGTGGATGAGGACTATACATACTTCAATACATGAGTAACCCTTGTTGCATTACACCTATAGCTGATCATTATGTTTGCATGGTTGACCTTCTTGCTCGGGCTGACTAACTTGAAGACACTCTACACTTCATCATTAAGATGCCAGGATGTGTTTTCTGGGTGCCTGTAGATCGAATATGAACATTGATTAAGTAGGCCCAACCTATGAATGTGGCCATTGATTAAGTAGGTCCAACTTGTGGTGGGTAACATTGATGCATGCATGCTATGCAACCCTTGCCATATTGGTTGTAGTCCTAGAGGAGCTTTGATGTTCATATCATTCATTGCTTCAGGTTTAATGCCATGACATACCTAATGCTTGAGTAGAATGCATTGCATTCTGACAATAGATCAATTGCTTTCTTGAGCATATATAAGGTCTAATGATATAAGATCTGATGAAGCAATTTGTAACACATTTTATTTTTTCACCAGTCCATCGTTTGCTTTGGAAGACTTGATTCACAAGGAGTTTTACATGGGTTACCATGCCATAATAAAGCTCCACTCCTCATTTGAATACGTGGGTCAGGTGGTTACTGATTTCAACTACTTATTTGAGTATCTTCTTTCACTAGGATTTATGGGTTACCATGCCATAATAAAGCTCCACTCCTCATTTGAATACGTGGGTCAGGTGGTTACTGATTTCAACTACTTATTTGAGTATCTTCTTTCACTAGGATTTATTGAAATTAGCTTCTTGTTACACTCTTGCGCTTTTCTTATAGACTGCTCATGTTCTATGTAATCTATTGGTTTGGTGAGTTCCATCAAGTGGAAGGTATTGAGGAATTCTTGCCCAATATGGTAGATAAAGCTGAAAAGGTGAGGGCAAAAGAAATTAATATTGAAAACAAACTAACTCTAGTAAGTGAAAAGATTATAAGAGCTCAAGAAAATATGCAAAAATGTATTATTAGGAAATTTTATTTTTTATTTGTTAATCTCCTTTTGATTATTTGACAAAATTTATGTGTGAACTGAAGTATTTTTATTTGTTTGGTACATGTCCACTGCCTTATCGATTGAGCATATCCAATTCTTCTACAAACAATTGAAGTAAGTTTATGATATTATAATCTATGGTTATTCTAAATTGAACAGTTTAATGAGGAAGTGACAAAGTGTTGGAGGTAGAGAAGTATAATGAGATACAATGACCTATTTATGAGTAAAATGAAATTATTCAAACAATTCTCTATTTCTAGCTGATTGTTGTATGCTACCTTTCTTGTTTTTTTAGGAAATATGCTTTATTTTTCCAAATGAGAAATTAAAGTCTTAGGTTAGATTCTTATCCTTTTTTGGTGATGGTCCTTGTTGGCTTTTGCAGTTTGATCTTGTTAACCTTGGTGCCTATATTTAATACTCAAAAAAGGGGTTTTTTATACATAAAGAATGCACCACCAAGTGTCCATCATTGTCTGGCCTAGAAGTGTAGTCACTAGGTTTAATTAGCGTAAGAGTGGCTATTTGAAGAATTTAACCAAATTGTAGGATATAATCAGCACCAAAGAGTTGAATCTTAATATCTGCATCATTTAGGCTTTGGAGCTACATAAAATAGCATTTATAGATGACCTGGAAAAAAAAACATTTATAGATGACAAATATTTAGTGCCATGCAATTATAGTTTTTAATTTAAGGAGATAAATATTTCTTCCATTGTTGAGCATGAGTTGCCAAGACTGACTACAATTATAATTTTAACTAGATCTTCTTTAAATAACGTATTATGCTTTAATGCTCTTGTAAATTTGAATTATTGGTATTTCTTGTTTTTCTTAATTAAACCAAAGAGTATTAGTAAAGTTCACATTGTTAATTGGGAGAATAGAATGACTATAAGATTAAGGAGAAACCAAATTTTTCTTTAGTTGAACACGAGCTTGTTTATTTACTCTTTAATTAAAATTCCCCGAGCTTGATAATAATTTGTATTGTAAGTGGTATTCTTTTAGTAATATATTTGGCTTTAATGTTCCTATGGATTTGAACTATTGCAAATTTTGTTTTTAAAATATTCGTAAAGTGTTGTTGGAGTTTATACTATTAAGTGGAGAATAGTTGACATACTCGTTTGAGATGTAGACATAAATCCTTTTTTCCAATTTGATTGGTCCTATTTGCCAATGCAATTAATGAAGTTCATATAAATGAATATAATGAGCCCATGGCATTAATAAAAAATGTCACAGTTGCCAAGTGTAGTCGTCACATGCAATATGGCTCAAAGCTCCATTAGATGGGGAAGCATACTGATTCCTCTTCATTCAAATGAAGAGAATGGATAAGAATAGATTATATGCAACATTATTTTGTTGGATCCTATGCATCTAATTATAAGTAAAAGAAATGTGTATAGTGATTGTGAACAAAGGAAAATAATGTAACTCCTACACATTCAAAAGTAGTGCTGGTCAACTTTATTAATGGATCCAATAGTACACAAGGATCACTTTCCTCTATGGATTTTTGAAGTAAGGTTACCTTAATGGTCTTAAGAGACTTTTTGTTTGTTAAAATACTTATGCTATATCTTTTTAATTATACAACTTATATAATTTTTCCTCAATGAAGGATATACCAATACCCTAGTGCAACTAGAACAGGCTTGCAATTGTTAGAACCTATACATTTGCAATAACCCTAAATAAAAGGGACGTACAAATGAGACAAAAGCAAGGCCAAATATCAAATTAGTGGAAAGGGTTCTCACATATGGTTTGAAGTGGGCATAGTTGGGACTCAAATGATCTAAAAAAATGAATTCATAGGGAATGGTATATTTGTCAAGGTACAACAGAGATAATGCCTTGAGAGCCTTACATTGTAACTTGTGGATTATCAAGAACCATTAGCAAGCATGCAAAAAAGTAGTGTAGGCTCATATCGTATTCAAATGATGTAATAAGGCCTAGAAGTAATTTTCATTTTATAGTGTATATATATATATATTTAATATAATACAACTTAAATTATATCCCTCTCTACATATTTATCTCTCTCCCTCTCCCCCCCCCCTCTCTCTCTCTTTTTCTCCCTCTTCCTCTCTCATTCCATCTCTCCCTCTATATATTTATCTCTCACCCCCTCTATCTTTCCCAAGTTATAATCATCTCTCTATCTGTCCTTTCCATCTCTATCTCTTCCTCTTTCTATCCTTGTTTCTCCCTCTTTCAATCTCCCTATCACTCCCTCTCTCTCTCTCTCTCCATCTCCATCTCCATCTCCATCTTTATCTCTCTCCCCATCATTATCTCCTTACCTCTCCTTGCATCTCTCTCTCTCTCTCTCTATATATATATATATATATATATATCTTTCCCACTATATCTATCCTCTTTCTCTTTCCACATATCTATATCTCTCCCTCTTTCTCTCTCTCAATCTATTTCCCCCTATTTCTCTCACCCTCTCTATTTGTCTATCTCTACTTCTTTGTTTGTTTGTCCCTTTGTCTATCTCCCGTTCTCTCCCTCTCCCTCTATATCTCCTTAAATATCTCTCTACCACTCTATCTCGACCTTTATAACTCTCTCTATCTCTTCCTCTAGATCTCCCTATCTCTCTATCTTTATCTATCTCTCTACCCATCTCTCTCTATTTATATCTCTCCTCTCTCCCTTTATCTTCCTCTCTACCTCTATCTTCCTCTCTCCCCCTCTATCTCTAAACACGTATCTTCTCTATCCATCCATCTCTCCCTCTCCCTCTTCCTACACCTCTATATCTAATTATCTTTGCCTCTCTATCTCTATCTCTCTCTACTTATCTTTGCCTCTCCCTCTCTCTATTTATCACTTCCTACCTCTATCTTTATCTTTTTATCTCCCCCTCTTTCATTCTCCCCCTCAGTCTCTCTCTCTCCCTCTCCCTCTCTCTCCATCTCCATTCTTCTCCTCTCCATATCCCTCTCATCTCTATCCCTATATCTATCTCCTTACCTCTCTCTCTGTCTCTCACTCTTCCCCCTTTGTCTCTCCCTCTTTATATATCTACCTCTCCTTTTGTCTCCCTCTCTCCCTATTGTAGGTATAACGTGAGCCTATTGGTAAAGGAGCTTGAGTACTTTCCTAATTCATAGGTTTTATTTCAATCATGTTTGGATCCTTGCAAATGTATGCATAGTTTATTTGAAGCTATCACTTCTCTGTTAAGACCTTTATTGCACAAACAACATCATTTGCTAAGTGCACTACCAATTGACCTCATGTATTGCACAAATGTGCCTAAAAAAATAGACATTTTTCTCCAAATTGACCTTCCACACCTCTTCAGAGTACCCATTGCACACCAAGGTGCGATTGCTAGTTTAAGGATTTGTTGATTCCTTTTCCTTCATTATTAGATACCCTTCACTCCTCCATGATTAACCATATATCACATGCTTCTATGTGGAGTGATAAAAATGTGTTTGATTGTAGTTTTATTACACTTTTGAGAACCTACTCTCCATAATGTGCTTGCAGTTTTTTTTTACACTTTTGAGAGCCTTCATATGAATCACTTCATGCTACATCTATTGAGTAGGACACATGATATATTTAATACTGTCATTCCTATAGACGAGATATCTTATGGTGGGGGCACATCTCATGCCATATGACACTCTTTACATATCATATTGCATTTATGCTTCCACATGGTTTATATCTCATACAAAGCCTAATTGTATTTTCACTTTTCATGCCTTAGTTATACCATTCCACATCTCGGTATTCAAACATGGGTATGGTACACATGGTCATTCTCAAAATACCCTATTAAAATGCCTCTTTGGGATTTGGTATGTTCCATGGAAAATCATAGGAACACCTTAAAGGACATTCTAAAGTGCATAGTTGTTTCATCTACTCTTACTCTTAGGTGCTTAGCCTTATTATAATCTGCACTTAAAGATAATTCATAAATCTCCTTGGGCTTCACAAATTATACTCTCCACATGATTCAAAGTATAGGCAATTAAATAATGTGGTTGGGTATGGAGATATTAGAGTTAGGAGTGCACTAGTGGACAATGGGTCTAGGTTGACTATATTTGGCAAGCATTTTCTTGATGTGATCTAAGTTACTTTAATGCCAAAGCTTTAAGTAATAACTAAAGAATTTGACATCATCATGTGGGAATTCCTTGGCTATGATATGTTGCATCACTTGAGGGCCTATTATCCTTCAAAATAATTTTCATGTGTTGCTTGGATCATTAGTACTATTTTTTTTAGGGCATGCATGGACCCATGCAATGGGTACTATTCCATCTTCACTTCTTTGCAAATTCAAGTTTACTCATGAAATAAGCAATGTGGTGACAATTGATGGCAACCCATACACATTTTATCTAATAGTTGAACAAATGTTAATATATCCAGCATAACTAATTATAGCTCCAATGACACCTCATTCTCACATGCCTTCATTGATCTTGAGGATGACTAGGGCCCATTGGAAATCGATCTTTTTCATTGTTACCTATTGATCTTGATTTACATTCTGTCATATTTACATTCTCACAAAGCAAACCTATTGGGCTTGATCTTAAGGGACTATGTGGTTAAGAGTGCTTGAGTTAGAGTGGTATTGAGATGGGGTGATCTCTTGAGAAGTCATAATGTTTCACCTTTGTGAGCATCACTTAGATGTAATGAGTACTAAGGGGACCATTCATGTTCATGAGAGATGTGTTCCTATGAACTAGTACTTGTGAAATATGGGTTTTGAAAGATTTGACTCAAAGCTATGTAGTTGAATCTTTATAAAACTTTTATAATTTGATGTATTGTGAAAAACATGGCCTAAATGTAAATGAATGAGCCAAGGAGCTCTATAATGAATGGTTTTATAAGGCATAGTATTTGCTAAAAGTTTTATAGATGGGGTAGTAATCTAAATGGGTTTGATCTTGGGGAAACTCCATGGCTAAGTGAGTTTGAGTTGCAATAGTATTGGGATAGATGGCCTCTTGGAAAATTAGATGGTTCATCTGTATGATCATCACCTAGATGCAATGAGTGTTAAGTGTACCATTCATGCTCATGACGCATGGGTTCTTGTGAACCACTAATCATAAAATATGGTTCAATAAAACTTGACTTAAAACTATGGTTAAATCCCCATAAAACATCTATAGTTTGATATATTGCAAAAAAACACCTAAATATAATTGAGTGAACTAGGAAGCTCTATAATAAATGGTCAATAAGTTATAAAACTTGACTTAAAACTATGGTTAAATCCCCATAAAACATCTATAGTTTGATATATTGCAAAAAAACACCTAAATATAATTGAGTGAACTAGGAAGCTCTATAATAAATGGTCAATAAGTTATAAAACTTGTTGAAGGTTTTGTGAATTGGGTAGCAAGATAAGTGGGTTTGATCTTGGGGAGAATTCCATGGTTGAGCACAACAAAGAGTTGTATTATTGGGAAGAGTGACCTCCTAAGAAGTTTTGATGCTTCATCCCTATGAGCATCTCCTAGATGCAATGAGTTCTAAGTGGACCATTCACGCTGATAGGAGATGGGTTCTTGTGAACCACTACTTATGTAATATGGGTCAATAAAGATTGAGTCAAAACTATATAGTTGAATCTTGATAAAACATCTATAATATGATACAATACAAAAATAATTGAGGTCAAGAGCTCCATAATGAATGGTTCATAGGGCACAATATTTGTTAAAGGTTTTGCAAATAGGGTAGCAAGCTAAATGGGCTTGGACTTGGGGGAAATCCATAGTCAAGCTTGCTTGAGGTTAGAATAGTATTGGGATGGGTGACCTCTCAAAAAGTCTCAATGCTTCACCCTTATGAGCATCACCTAGATGCAATGAATGTTAAGTGGACCATTCATGCTCATGAGAGACAAGTTATTGTGAAACATTACTCATGAAATATGAGTCGATAAAGATTGATTTAAAGTATTTGAATCTTGATAAAACATCTACAGTTTGATACACTATGAAAAACACTACCTTAATGTAAATGAATGAGCTAGGGAGCTCTATAATGAAAGCTTCACAAAACACAACATTTGTTCAAGGTTTTGCAAATGGGGTAGAAAGCTAAGTGGGCTTGATGTTGGGGGAAACTCCAAGGTTAAGCACATTTTGAGTTGTAGTAGTACTAGGATAGGTGACCTTTCGAGAACTCTTGATGCGTCACCGTTGTGATCATCACCTAGATAAAATTAATGCTAAGTGGACCATTCATGTCCATGAGAGATATGTTCTTATGAAACACTACTCATGAAATATGAGTTGATAAAGATTGACTAGAAACTACACAATTGAATCTTGATAAAATATCTATAATTTGATACATTAAGAAAACACAACCTAAATACCCATGAAAATAATATTTCTTTTTATTTTCTTCTCATCCCAAAAAGCTAAGACATCACATAATTTATATTGACACTTATCATCGTAAAAAGATCCTTTAATATACATGTCCAAAGTCAACCTTTCAAATTATGTTACATGTTGGGTAATGTTACTTTTTAAGTTTTTATCTATCCCAAAAAACCTATAAAAGGACAAGTCATTGTTGACTAGTTGGCTACAATACCTTCCCCTACCCACATGCCCCTTGATACATCACTTATTGATAAACACATCTTCCATGTTGACACCTCCTCCCCTTGAAAAACGTTCTTTGATGATTCTAGATACATGACAATTTTTTGGGGCAAGAGTGATCTTAATACCTATCTCAAGTGATCTCATTGCTTTGTCATTTCAACTTTATTTTCCATGAATTGATAATGTGGTTGAGTATGATGCACTAATTGTCAAGTTGTGAGGGTTTGTTTCCCTCAAAGTTGAATACATTCATATAACCGGTGACTTCCAACTTGTGGCTAGACAAATATCAGTTGATTACAAGCCAAGGAAGAAAAACTAACAAAATACCATATCTCACGTTACAATGACTCAACTCTTTTGATACATACTCCATTAATGTTATCCAATGAAAGGACAATAGATATGTAGATGCCATCTCCCTAATGAGCAGGGGAGATAAAAGTCCCCAATTCACACTTACTATACACCAATTAAAGCAACCAACTATTCATGATGCATATTGCATGGTTGTTGCACTCATAGCTAAGGACCGATTCCATGGCATACATTTACCTAAATTTGAGCGCATTCCCACCCCAATGTTTTAAGAACTCCTAAATTTACAATTATAAATATATTACCGAATATCTATTGATTGTGAGGGTCCTTTATAAACATGGTTTTAATGGCTTATTGATTCAATGCCTTACAATACTAAAAAATCCATTATTCTTCAAGAGTTCATTATTGGAGCAAAATGAAAAAAATAACTGAAATGGGGATAAAATATAAAGTTGAAAATTGCATACCATGCCTTTTCCCATTTAGTTTTTTGTCCATTTTGAGGGAATATCTTAATACATGCACATATCAACAAATGACATAATATTGTGAGAAGATGTGCTCATTGCCCTAGTCATTGCCTATACTTATACACACAAACTCTTGCATATCTATCCCCACCTTGTCTTTATATGTAGACATTCTTATACATTTTCTTAGATTGTATTTATTATGCCTATTTGTACACGTGCCCCATATGGTTGTTAACCACCTACTTTGAACCTTTGACCACCTTTGGCCATTTTAACAATTACAAGGTTGACCTCATGGTTGTGGAGTTGATCCTTGCCTCTCAAAATTCAAGCATAAATTTTAGTTGATTGATCTTTTGCACATGTTTTTGAAAGGTTGATCTAGGAGAATGCATCCATTAGTGACACAACAATATCTCTTTAAAGGTATTCTAGAACATTGCTAGTCTTTATGTATAAAAACAATAAATCCAACAAAACCAAGCCAAACAAGCCAAAGGGATGAACTATACATTGCATAGGGTCATATCCAAACATAGAGGACAAATTTATGACTATAGGCTAGACCTAAACCATTGAATTTAATCTCAAAAAGAGCTCAAATTCAATGCATGATTCAAGACACTTGAATAATAAAAAGATCACACTTTCAAAACAAAACACCCAAAATTTAAAATCAACTTTAAATTATAATTGATTTTTAATCATTTTTTATTTATTTTTAGACTATAGGAATAGGGTAGCCCCCCTATAAACTGCAGTGCACTTGGTAAACTTTTTCACATGACTAGTGGCATTGACTCGACACACCCTCCAATACAACAAGGACGGGGGAGACTATACCTCATAACCTCTTTCCCGCAATAGGATGCTTAGCCAATCAAGCTAGGCCCCTCGCCCCAATTGATTTTTAATCATTGAAGTAAATACATTTGTACTAATTTTAAAATACACTAACCCAAACATTTTACTTATTAAATTTAAGCTAATCGATATTTGTTTATGCACATCTTATTATTAATTTTATCTAGATTGCATTAAAAAATTCCTTTACATTTTTATAATAATTAATTTATATATTTGTAATCTTGTAATAGTTAATGTATATTTTTATATATTCATTTAGGTACAAAATTGGACTACCACATCATGCTCATCGTATGTAGCACATTTCAGAGCTTCTATACATCCATTGACTTTTGGAACACCATATTAATGATAACTCTTGTTTCTCTTAGCTTAAGGCTATTTTTTCCCAATGGCTTTTGGGTTGAAAGATTTTTTAATTAAATATCCTTTTTAATTTCTTATTCTATCATAATGTTATAATAATGGGTTTTTATGTGGTCTTAAAAGTTGGGAATTATATGTGGATTTATTGAGAATTTGTTCTCTCATTTTTTTGTTGTTGACATAAATTAATAAACATAAATGGATTATATAAAATAATAAAATAATAGAGGATAATAATAAGAGAGTCGGAAAAGCTGAAAGAAAAGGTAAATAAGGAAAAATAAAGTTACGAATACAATACTTTAATGTTAAAAAATTAATAAAAGAAAGCGTGAATGATGAAGAGAAGGCGAAATGTTGGCAACCACAAAAATAATTAACAAGTCAAAAAGTGGTTATGACACAAAACAAAGATAATATAAAAATGGGAAGGGAGGAAAGGGATAAAAATGAGGGGAATTATAGGTGAGAATGTGAGCGTATTACATAGGCTTATGATAGGAAAGGGACCTCAAATAGGATTGAAAGTAGTTTTCATAATATATCTTATGAGAAGTTTAAATTTTAAATATTATTTTAATTGAGGATACATTATTATTTTTTGATATTAATTGTATAATATATTTTTGATTGGAGAGTTTAATTAAATAGTGTTTAATCATATAATAATTGACATCTTTTATATATTTATTTAATAAATATTAAGAATTTCACATAATATAATAGATTTTTATTTCATGAGTACAATTACATTATAATGTTACAAGTTTCAATATAATTTTAAGAACATATTTTACATTACAAAATAGATCTTTAGATCTCTAACACTCAATTGTTATATGTTCTACCTTTTACTTAGATTAAAAATTAACAAATGATTTGGCCACCTTATAAGAAAGATGACACTAAGAGAAAATATATTACATCACCCTAGATAAATGCTTTGAATGAATCTGGTAGAACATGAGCAGTAACGACAAAAAGTGATAGTTACCTGTCAACTACAAATATTTTTCTCCATTATAAAGGCATGGAATTCTAATATTGCAACCACAAGTAATTTAGTATGGAGCTAAGGTATTACATAATTCAATATTTCCAATGTCCTAGAAACAACCTAGGGTTTCTATTTTAAAAAATCAAAATTTTTTTTTCCCTAGTTTAGATTAAAATATTTTGCAATTTAGAGTGCTAGTTAACCATTAGGGTTTTTGTGTTCACTCAATAATATTTTAGAAACCCTAGAATTCTATTAAGCCCTTCAATTTACTCTTTTTTCCCACAATTCTAAATCAAAATGAGTCAAACTAGTTCTAAATCCACATAAATAAGAGGACATGTTATGTGAAGATCTTATTGTTCAGTTTCTCGAATCCTCAAGGAAGGTTAAATTATCACAAGGGACTGGGATTCTTTTAGAATATTTGAGAGATTACATTGCTGGTTGCAGAGATGCAATAATTCTAATGAATGATTGGTCTTTGTTCAAGCATTGGTATACAAAAAAGTTATCTATAAGACCTATTTCACATGTATGGTAATTTGATAGGGAAAATTATTGTCCCAAATGTCTTTATCGATATGGATTTTCTCAGAGCTCTAGCACAAAGTTATAATGTAGATTCCAAAAATATTATTGCTATCAATAGAGGTGAGCTGATAAGAATTGATAAGATTTTTATAAAATGGTTTTCAACCTAAATTCATCTTCCAACAAGCCCATCAATTTCAATATATTGAATACAAAATATTAGACGTATAGGGTCAATTATAGAGTGAATTGGATACCAAAGCATAGATTCAAAGGTGTAGATATGAGGCTTGTGAGGTTTGTTCCTACATAAATGGAGTCATTCATTGAGGGCCTTTCCAAGGAATACTTTATTAAAACATATCATGTCCTATGTTAGGTTTTGAGCGTGGATGTCAAAGCACAAATCCCTATCCCTATGATGATGATAGCTACAGACATCCAAAATAGTGACATTTATAGGGAATTTGATTTTGCAACATTCATTATAGATGAAAAACATATGTAATTATTTACAATTAAAACTAGTGAGAAGGTAGTTAAGCTTAGGAAGTATTGTCTGCTATGCCACACAAATAATTTTTTTTTATTTGTTGGAAAGAATATTTGGGACA
Source organism: Sequoia sempervirens (assembly GCA_007258455.2). Taxonomy (NCBI): domain Eukaryota; kingdom Viridiplantae; phylum Streptophyta; class Pinopsida; order Cupressales; family Cupressaceae; genus Sequoia; species Sequoia sempervirens. Next base: position 25,760 of record VDFB02288125.1, on the reverse strand, counting down.
AGGCTCTACAAATCAAGTTAAAAGATGACAAGGGAACCCCCCTCCTAGTATAGTGTTGGAACTACATTTGAGATATGCATTGCCAAAATGAAAATTATGTGGTGTTTGAAGAATGATTCAATCTATTTAAAATACCCGACAATTTCCAAGAGGAACACAACCATCAATCCAACCAATGCTTGTAACTACTTGAAGCTAACAATAAGTAATACAAGCAATTAATATATAATTGGATAACCAACATTATCGAAACACAATAATAGACATTGTACAATAACTATATCATCCCCTCCAAAAGAAAGTCTTCCTTCAAATGACAAGTAAACGCTGCGTTGATGTTACAGGGAGGGTTGTTTGTTGAATCCGCCACAATATGCCATCTCCCCTCGCACACCACGCCGTGAGGGCCTCCTATGCACAGATTATCCAGGTAAATATTTCTCCTGTGACAATAGGCTGAGGAAAGATCTTATTAGAGTGGTCAACAAAGGGCTACGATCCCATGTATTGTCCTTAGCTCTGCTTGTTCTAGGTTTGACCCCGCAGTGCAATAGTTAAGTTGCAAGGGTAACAACTGGGCTGCACAAGGTTCGAATCCCACCTTGATTTGTGTGAATGCTCGCTAGTGCAGGTGGCGAGCATTGTTGTGGGGACAACGAAGGAGGAGCTGAGGCAGAGAGAGATTGCAAGGAGGTTGCAGATGGTTGTAGGAGGGTCGATAGCAAGGAAGTAGATGGAGGGTTAGAGGCTCAAGCTAGTAGTAGGTTGGGTAGCAAAATCAACGGGTACTCAAGGAACTCGACAGATGGCGAGAGGAGCAATGATGGAGGAGTGGTAATGATGGAGGTGGTACGAAGGCCAAAGGTGCCAAGGAGGAAGGAGGGAGGAGAGGAGAAATGGAGATATCGAGGATGAGGTCCCTCGTATGTGGCCTCATTGGTTCATAGCTCTAGTCAAAAGCGTAGAGTGTTGCCCCTTAGCAATGATTTTCCGAACAAAAAAAGATTCTAGTGAATGGTTGGTCTTTGTTCAAGCATTGGTATACAAAAAAATTATCTAAAAGACCTATTTCACATGTATGGTAATTTTATAGGGAAAATTATTGTCCCAAATGTCTTTATCAATATGGATTTTCTCAAATCTCTAGCACAAAGTTATAATGTAGATTCCCAAAATATTATTGCTATCAATAGAGGTGAGTTGATAAGAATTGATAAGATTTTTATAAAAAAGGTTTTCGACCTAAATATGGCTTCCAACAAGCCCATCAATTTCAATACATTGAATACAAAATATCACAAATATAGGGTCAATTATAGAGTGAATTGGATACCAAAGCATAGATTCAAAGGTGTAGATAGGAGGCTCGCGAGGTTTGTTCCTACATAAATGGAGTCATTCATTGAGAGCCTTTTCAAGGAATACTTTATTAAAACATATCATGCCCTATGTTAGGTTTTGAGCGTGGATGTCAAAGCACAAATACCTATCCCTATAATGATGATAGCTACAGACATCCAAAATAGTGACATTTATAAGGAATTTGATTTTGCAACATTCATTATAGATGAAAAACACAAGTAATTATTTACAATTAAAACTAGTGAGAAGGTAGTTAAGCTTAGGTGGTATTGTTTGCTATGCCACACAAATAATTTTTTTTTATTTGTTGGAAATAATATTTGGGACAAGGCTCTACAAATCAAGTTAAAAGATGACAAGGGAATCCCCCTCCCAATATAGTGTTGGAACTACATTTGAGATATGCATTGCCAAAATGAAAATTATGTGGTGTTTGAAGAATGATTCAATCTATTTAAAATACCCGACAATTTCCAAGAGGAACACAACCATCAATCCAACCAACGCTTATAACTACTTGAAGCTAATAATAAGTAATACAAGCAATTAATATATAATTGGATAACCAAGATTATCGAAACACAATAATAGACATTGTACAATAACTATATCATCCCCTCCAAAAGAAAGTCTTCTTTCAAATGACAAGTAAACCCTGCGTTGATGTTACAGGGAGGGTTGTTTGTTGAATCCGCCACAATATGCCATCTCCCCTCGCACACCACACCGTGAGGGCCTCCTATGCATAAATTATTCGAGTAAATATTTCTCCTGTGACAATAGGTTGAGGAAAGATCTTATTAGAGTGGTCGACAAAGGGCTGTGAGCCCATGTATTGTCCTTGGCTCTGCTTGTTCTAGGTTTGACCCCGCAGTGCAATAGTTAAGTTGCAAGGGTAACAGCTGGGCTGCCCAAGGTTCGAATCCCACCTTGGTTTGTGTGAATGCTCGCTAGTGCATGTGGCGAGCATTGTTGTGGGGACAATGAAGGAGGAGTTGAGGTAGAGAGAGATAGTAAGGAGGTTGCAAATGGTTGTAGGAGGGTCGATAGCAAGGAAGTAGATGAAGGGTTAGAGGGTCAAGCTAGTAGTAGGTTGGGTGGCAAAATCGACGGGTACTCAAGGCACCCGACAGATGGCGAGAGGAGCAATGATGGAGGAGTGGTAATGATGGAGGTGGTACGAAGGCCAAAGGTGCCAAGGAGGAAGGAGGGAGGAGAGGAGAAATGGAGATATCGAGGATGAGGTCCCTCGTATGTGGCCTCATTGGTTCATAGCTCTAGTCAAAAGCATAGGGTGTTGCCCCTTAGCAGTGATTTACCAAACAAAAAAAAATTCTAGTGAATGGTTGGTCTTTGTTCAAGCATTGGTATACAAAAAAATTATCTAAAAGACCTATTGCATATGTATGGTAATTTTATAGGGAAAATTATTGTCCCAAATGTCTTTATGAATATGGATTTTCTCAAATCTCTAGCACAAAGTTATAATGTAGATTCCCAAAATATTATTGCTATCAATAGAGGTGAGTTGATAAGAATTGATAAGATTTTTATAAAAAAGGTTTTCAACCTAAATATGGCTTCCAACAAGCCCATCAATTTCAATACATTGAATACAAAATATCACAAATATAGGGTCAATTATAGAGTGAATTGGATACCAAAGCATAGATTCAAAGGTGTAGATAGGAGGCTCGCAAGGTTTGTTCCTACATAAATGGAGTCATTCATTGAGGGCCTTTTCAAGGAATACTTTATTAAAACATATCATGCCCTATGTTAGGTTTTGAGCGTGGATGTCAAAGCACAAATCCCTATCCCTATGATGATGATAGCTACAGACATCCAAAATAGTGACATTTATAGGGAATTTGATTTTGTAACATTCATTATAGATGAAAAACATAAGTAATTATTTACAATTAAAACTAGTGAGAAGGTAGTTAAGCTTAGGTGGTATTGTCTGCTATGCCACACAAATAATTTTTTTTTATTTGTTGGAAAGAATATTTGGGACAAGGCTCTACAAATCAAGTTAAAAGATGACAAGGGAACCCCCCTCCCAATATAGTGTTGGAACTACATTTGAGATATGCATTTCCAAAATGCAAATTATGCGGTGTTTGAAGAATGATTCAATCTATTTAAAATACCCGATAATTTCTAAGAGGAACACAACCATCAATCCAACCAACGCTTATAACTACTCGAAGCTAACAATAAGTAATACAATCAATTAATATATAATCGGATAACCAACATTATCATAGCACAATAATAGACATTGTACAATAACTATATTATCCCCTCCAAAAGAAATTCTTATTTCAAATGACAAGTAAACATCAAGTAACAATAGGGAAGACTTTCCAAATTAATGATGATATTGTAGACAAGGACCTATAAAAACACTTGGAAGTGTACTTGAAAAACTTAGACTTGAAGTGTACTTGGGAAATCAAATGAGTGCAATGAGGGTCTTGGGGCAACACCCCCTATAAGACCCCGTCTCTTGCGGTCTTGTTGATTCTATGAATCGATGATGGTTTATGACCAATATCTTATGATCTTTTATGTTAGATATTATACATAAGTGATGGTTGTTCCTATACATCAAAGATGTTCATATTTTGATTGTTAAACGGATATGGTGAACTAAATAATCCTATCTAACTAATCGTTGTTGTGTTTTCTTGTGGTAGCCAAATGGGTTCCATTCCTTGTCTATCTAAGTATGCATTGATTAAGATGTTCAGTTATTGGTAGCTATAAAAATGTTACAATGACATTATATTGTAGTGTTCCTGCAACTATGTACACTTCTCGTCATACACTTGCAATGGACCTTTCTCATATGCTCACTATGTCCTTATCTTGTGCACCTACAACAATGCTTCTGGCCGTTGAACCACTTGGATGAGATACAGGCTTTAGACTCAAGCCCAGTGGAGCTAGACCAGGAGTCTTGGGCTATGGAATATGAGCATTTCTTTCTTCTGGGGCTAGGAATAAGGGGATATGAAAAGAAATATTTAGAAGCTATTTAAAGACGTAAAAGGCTCCTGTCCTACTTCCTTTGGCGCGTATGGATCCTTAGTGGTGCAGTATTATTATGAACATCAGATGGATTATATTATGTTAGGTGATTTCATACTATGGGTGTGAGTAGGAGTTAATATGGATATGACTATTTATATTTAATGGTTAATGATAGTATTATCAATTTTAAGGTAGGTTTCAATAGGCTACTTCCATAAGTGGTGACATCTCGATAACATATAGTATGATCAATTATTGTTTGATTGTAATAGGTATTATGTAGGCAAGGAATGCTAAATTATATGTTTTTGATTAGATAAGCAGGGGAAGGGCCCTGATCCCGTGGTACAAAGTCAAAATAGTAAGTAGAGAAATAGACTGGGAAAAACATCACGAACCACCACTAGGCCTACAAAGGCACGCATGCCAATAAACCATACTTGCAACCACAAAACTATTATTTGCATAATAAAAAACAAAATACCCATATTAATCCACAAAATGGCACACAGACTATTTATGAGATCAACCATAGTCCAACAGGTACGAAACCATAACAAAGCTATCAAGAAATAGCAGTCTGAGACAATACTACTAAGCACTGAAAGATTCAGAGCACTCATTTGACCAAAGCAAAAAACACCCAATTTTCACCAATTTGGGGCACCAACTCTCTCCAAGTAGGGCCATCTTCAACTTTTGAAACAAACCAATCCATCAACAAAACATGCAAACCAACCTTCCTCCAAGTAGACAAAACCAAAGTTTGAAACATCAACCACCCCAAGGGTGGGTAAGACAAACTGTACTTCCAACTCATACAAGCAAGATTAAGAGGATCCTGAAACCCAAATGACCAAAAAATAGCTAAGCCCATCAACACCCCTTGAAAGAACCATCCCACCTTGAACCTATTACTTAGAGCAACCAAACCAGAACCAAAAACAACATTAGCACTGTTGGGGTAGTGAGCCCCCATCCACCTGCTTGTCTTTCCACCTTTATAGGAGGAAGCATATCCCAAAAGCAGAACCACCCAAGCAGAAACCCTTGAAGAACACCAACCCCTCGAGTGAAACACCAACTTTGGGCCTAAATCAAGAGCACAACCAACAAAATAGGCCTACAAGCCACCCATCAAGCTGTGAGAACAACAACCTCTAATGGAAACCACCCCTCGAGTGGCCAAGAGAACCTAAACATCAAAGACTCCATGAAGTAGCAACTTCCAAACAACATCATTAAAAAAATAGCTCCTAAAAAATCATAGGTCCAACACATCTAGACTCCCTACTAATCAAGAGTCGACAAGTAAAAAAAACACTGAGGAGCAAACGCTACCTTAAAGCACCAATCCACCCAAAACACCAACTCAACTCAACCTCAATAAGAGCGAGCTCCTCTTTATAAGAGAGGAAGAAGTGAGGATCAAAACTACAAGAGCCACCAATCTCCTGCACAAGCATGCTCCACCACAATAAGAACCAGTAGAAGGAAAGGGAGCCACCCACTGCAGTAACAACAACTATCTCCACCTCTATAGGAGTGGGCCCCACCTCAACTGAAGCAATCTCCACCTTGATAGGAGACCCCAACTATAAAACCCAGTAGGAAGCCAACACTCTAGTAGTAAGAAAACCCACCTCATCCCTTGCAACACAAGCATCAGGTACCTTAAGGAAGCAAAATGAGGCTGCTCAATGACCACCAAAGAGAAAGCACACCCCAACAACCTCAAAACCATTGAGATGAATACAAAATGAAACCCCAACAAAAGAGGAGCATCCCCAACATCATAGAGGACCACAAAGGTATCCTCACACACTAGGTTCAACCATTTCTCAGCATCCTTGAAGAGCATCAATAATCCATTCAAGAAAGAAGAGGTTCTTGAAACAAGAGAGTCCACAACATCCTTGGGGACCATCTACAAACTTGCCACAAAAGGAACTAGCAATCCTGCTAAGGAGGCCTCAAAGGTGACCTTGTACCTCAAGTTCAACATATCCAAAGTGGCTTTAGAAACCATCACATTCACCTCCTTAAACAAACCCCAAACCTTGGTGACCAAAAATAGAGAGACAACCATAACCTTGAAACCCTCAAAAGCAATAACATGCAACTCCAAAATAGAAGAACCAAAGCACATAGCACCCACCTTGAATGAAGAAATACCAAGCATTAAAAGCCTGTAAACACCCATAAGACCAGAGTCCCTAAACATGGCAAAAGAAGCCTTAAGCTAGAGCAAGAATAGGACAACACAAAGCAGCCCAAAAGTAGTAGCACTCGGCCCAAACAGAGCAGCAAAGCAAACCAAAGGAAGGGTAGAATACCACAAAAACCCATGAGGGCTCCACAAGGAACACATACAAAAAAAAATAAAAAATTGGCCAACCTCCAACAATTAGGTAAGCAGCAAGAGACAGAAAGGAAACAACCAAAAGCCTAGTCAGAGTCTGCCATAGACCTCAGATCAGTGGCCACCAACATAAAATCAAAAAAAAATAAGCAACACATAGATGAATGCCAGTACAGAGGAAAGATTTTGGAGCAAAGGGGCAAGATGCAAAACCCTTTAAGAGACAAACCCAATACAAAGAACCCACTAGCTACAACATGACCATCAATCTCAAGGGGAAGATGCAACACAACACTATTTGTAGGACTGCAAAGCTCCCAAAAGAAAGCATTTAGGCACATAAACAAGCCTTCTTCACCAAGGACATGCTCAAACAAAAGGTTTTACAGAGCCAAGCCCTTATCTGCAAAACCAACATGTCCAAGAAAGGCCAAGTGCTCAAAGTAGCTAGAAAAGAGAACTTCCACCACCAAAGCTGGAGAAACTAAGCAGCTTGCAACAAAACCTCTGAGAGGCATCCAATAAAGGTCACTAATCCTCCGTAGGCCACCAGAAGGAAGAAACACCCGGACTGGGAGCTGGGCATCCTCAGACTGGCCCCAAGTAAAGAAGACTCTTCCACAAAACTAGTAAACAACTGAAAAAACCCTGCTTAGAAGCCACCACATTACGTTGGAGCATCCAGACCTCCCATAGACGAAGGGAATCATCCTCATCCTCAGATTCTCCGCCATCGCCATCATCAAAACCACTCGATGAGTTCAAATTCCCTCTCCCGCTCATCACTCCTTACCTTGCTCCTTCATTTTTAGACGTTGATATAATTTAATTAAATATTAAATCAATTAGACAATTGCTAAATTATATGTTAGTTGTATAGATTAGTGGATTTAATTTTCTAGTTGACTATTATTCTAGAAGTGTTATTTGTTTCAACTATTATTAATCATGAGTAATACTGACACTTTTTTCGGTTGAGTAATCAAAATTGGCCAATGTTGATTAGGGGGTCACATAGCTGCTTTCTTTATCTTATCCTTATGAATATTTGATCTTGTAAATGGCATGTGATTTAACCTTGTTTTGTGTGGTAGGGGTTGTGTGTATGTGAGAGTTTGTTTTGTTAGTGCCTTGAATTACCTTTGTAATATGATTACTTATTTTATTTTTTGTGAAGTCCTTATGTGGTCTTTATTGTTTAAAAAGTTCCCTAGGTGGCAGGTTTATGGGTTAGGTTTTTTTTTTATCTTATAAAACCCTTTTAATAGAGTTTGGAACCCACTCTAGTTACCCATTTATGAAAAATGGAAAAAATTAGAGTTGGTTGGGTGGTTTGGGAAGTTAAGGAAAGGTAGTTTCCTTTCCCCTTCAATTTATTCTCTCCTTGAGTGGAGAAGGAGCTTTTTCCTTTTGGTATTTTTTTTGGGTTTTTGGGAGGTTCTCTTTTGGGGAGGAAAAAATCTTTTTGGAGAAGGAGAAAGTGATAGAGGAAGGAACATGGAACAAAGGTCTTGGAGTGAGAGATTCTTCCATAATTATGTTGGCAATTCTCTTGGTAAGATCTATCCTTTATGATTTGATCCTTGTTGATGTGTAAATGAAGGTTGTGTTTTTATTTTTGTTTGTTTGTTTGTATAATATATCTTTTTTGAATCCTTCAAAATTTTGTTGAAAGTGATGAGTTTGGGGTTTGTCTTGAGTTCCTTCTTTGTACATGAATAACAAGTTTTGTGTTTAAATAAAGGGGCAAGTTTAGCAAGACAAATTTTATGTAGTGAAACCTTGTATGGAAATCCTTGTGATAAGTGTTGGTTTAAAGGTTGTGGAATGTGTGTGAGGTTTTGGGAAAGCTATGTGATCCTATCTCGAGGGTGGATTGAATTTCAATCCTATAGTTGGGTCGAGAGCCATTGGCCTTAGAATTTTGTTCTTCCTTCTTTTACTTTTCAAGTACATACGAAAAGAAGGAGACTATCTTCAAATCATCAACCTTATGGAAGGGAACAAGTTTGTTTTTTTTGTGATAAATAAGGAGTCAAGAAACTATAAAGTCTATGAATATTTCTATTTGTAAATTGGAAAGTAGTAAGGGGTTAAGTTTTCTATCTTTGTTAAATTACCTTGGAAAGATTTAAGTTTACTTGAGTGTTTTGTAATTTGTGTATATAGTTGTTTAAATTATTCTTTTGTATAAAAATATAAAATAAAAATAGATTAATAGATAAAAGGCATACTTGTGCTTCATGCATTGAGGTCTTGCTGAATGGAAGCAAAAATATAAACTATAAGTTTAGTGGATAAAATGAGTTAGATAAAATGAGTAGACAAAAGCACTGAACTGCCTTTTTCCAGAAGCATGGTAGAATCTAGATAAAGTTATTGTATTGTGAGATTTAACGTAATTACTTAAGAATCTAGATAAAGTTATTTGTGAGAAAAAGGAGAGGAGAGAGATTTAAGAAATAAATTTAAACATAATTGAAAAGTGAGAGGAAGTGAGTTTAAAAATTGAGCATTTGTGAGAAAATTGAAAGAGATGAAAAGATCAAAAAATTCCTCAAATAATGATTGATATGAGGATTATAATGTCCCCTTAGTATATAGTTAAGAAATAGAGAAAATTAGTTCACAAAATAAATGATGGTTGTTTGTGTGATCAGGAGAAAATCCTTGTTCCTAAACGTGCAACAACAACAAGAATGCAAGAAACAATGAAGAACACCTAACACCTCAAGATTGGGCAAAACGTTGAACTTGAACAAAGAAGATGGAATGAAACGATTATACCTTGTCAAATTGTTCCTTGGTTGGCCCTTCGATCTTCGATGTTGTGTATGCTCCTTGGATGGAAAATGAGATGAAGATGCAAGATGGGGTGCAAGATGGTTGAAAGTGGATGATTAATGGATTCAAGTGCTATGATGAAGACAAAATATGCAAATTGGCTAAGTATGGTTTCAAATGGAAAAATGGAAAGAATTTGGTATCAAATGCATAAGGTCCCTAAATGAGAGAAAATAGGGGGTATTTATAGAAGAATTTGAATTCTCTAGAAAATTCAATGGTTGAGATTAAGCCAACAAGGCCAAGATGAAGGGCTATGGTGAGTTGAAGACTCACAAGCCCTCACATCTTGACATGTGGAATGTGAAATGGCTTAAGAAGTGATGATGTGTAAGTGAGGTGGAATAAGGACAAATGATGCAGAGGAAAGACAAGTACCTTGCAAGTACCTTGGGAGATAAGAAGATTTCCTCAAAAAGGAACTTTTTGTCCCCAAATGAGAATGAAAATGACTTTTGAAGAATTTTAGAATTCCTCAAAAATCTCCATGGGGAATGAGAAAGTAGTTGGGAAAATAAATGTGAATTAAAAATTCACATGCTTGGAAGAATCTAATGGACAAGACAAGGTTCCAAAAAGGGAAGCACTTGTCCATATATGACTTGATGTAACGAGTCAAAAATTCTAGAAGATGCATGGGAAAAGGGGATTCTAGGAGGAATAAATGTGAATTTTAAATTCACATGGGGAGGAGAGGAGCCTTGGATGAATAAAAAAGAATTAAAAATTCCTTGGGGGATGGGGAGAGTTGACCAAGGTACTGATTAGTAATTAGAAGATAATTAGTGGTTAATAAGGATTAAAAGACAACTTGCAAACGTTGGAGGATGTGACACATCCTAATCAAGGATTAGGCATGTGCACATCCCTAATGAAGAGATTAAAAGGTTGATTAAGATTAAGAAAATGATGTAACATGTGAAGAATTAAATAACTGTAATATTTATTTAATTCATTTGATGAAAGAAAGATTAAAGAGATAAGGTATTTAATTATTAACTAAATACCTTAGGGATTTGGCAAAATTAAGGGTATTAATTAGATAATAGTGATATTACCTAATTAACGCAAATAAAAGGATGTTTAGGCAAAAAGGGATAAATTTGGATAAATTAAGTGTCCAAATTTAAGTGTCTACAGTTTGAAAAATTAATCATTGTGCTTGTGATTATGGAATGTAATTTCAAAATTCATCAAACGCTTAAATTTAAATCATTAATTAAAAATTGATCCAATAATTCAAATTTAAGTAAGGTTTAAAAAAAAATTTAATACAACTTATATCTAGATATATGATTTCATTTGCATAAATATATTATATGTTTGCATATTATTTAATTATAATTTTATACAAGTATAATATAATAAAAAATTTAATAAATAATAATAAACAAAAAATATATAGTGACCCAAGGGTCGGGTGACAGGGCACCCTCCTTTGGATGGACTAAGGAGACGAGGGCTCCCATGGAGCCTCAACCCATATGAGTCGTGACCCCATGGGGCCCTTGGGCCCATGGGGATCTCCATGGCCCCATTACTAAATAAAAATAAACAAATTTAAAATTTAAAATGCCCACCTTTATATAAAAAAAAACAAAATAGTTTGTGAAGTTTTTTTTCAATGGGGCTGTAACTATTTATGCTTATTTTATTTTTCTGTCCAGAACACAATTATCTTTGCAATTGCATATGATCTTTTCAAATATGCAACCAAAGGAATAAATAAAAACTTATTCAATTTTTCCTTGGGGCTGGAAACAAAATTAGAACAACCTTTCATCATATTTTCAGTCGTTGGGAAAAAAAAAGATCTGCATATTAATATATATATATATGTAACCTACAAATTCATGTGAATGTCCCTAAAAGAAATGTGGAAGAACTCCTCTCGAAAATATATAAGGAAATCAATTAGTTTCAAGTTAGTTTTAAGGATTAGTTGTGTGGTTTCAAGTAATCCGAACATCCAAGGATTAATTTAGATAGAATATGTTTCTGATTTTTACTTAGATAATTCCATCTATTACCTTAGAATATAGGAATGATAATAATTTTAAAATGCTAACTTGTGATAATAAATGTGTACAGGTAAGTTTATCTATTTGCAAGTACCATACTTGTTATAATCACATATATTATTCAAATCAAAATCTATGAATAAATTTATTCAATATGGTGGCTAGATATTACTTAAACTTCTCAACCAAATTATGATAATACGTTAGGGAAAGATGGTTGAAGAATAAATAAGTTTACTCAAAATTCTAACTATTAAAAAAAAAAAGTTTTAAACATCACTCAACAAATGAAATTAGTTGGAATTAAAATTATTTAAGTATATCATTATGCAACCCTTTTAGATTGACAATTGGATTATCTATAATTAATAAGTAACCTTAAGAATTTAATGGATGTATGTAGTTTGCTTATAGGGATTTACTATAGTATTAATAGAGTTTTCTTAATCACTAATGTCAATTCTCTTGTGTTTTGTGTGCAACTTGTTGGTGGCTCATAACCATAACTTTATCAGTTACATGAGCAATCCAATTATTAATGGTTCATAGGAAAATTTGAAGGTTATCTTAAAACTTAACACTATTTAATGTAGATTTTATAATAGTGATAAATGTAAATGGTAATATCATATTCTAGTGGATTCAAATTGAATAACACGAGTAACAATTTATCCTAATAATTATGGACTCAATTTTAGAGTATAAGTTAGAATTAAAATTGTCGTCTGTACCATTGATCATATCTTTCTATCAAATTTGTGTTGTATGCTTCATGGCGAGAAAAATTGATGGTTGTCTTTTTGTTTAGATGTGTAATGTTTGGGGCATGACACCCCCAATGGGGTCAAGGGGTAGTGCCCTTGGCACAATCCTTTTTGTGATACAAGGTAGTGTCAAGGGGCAGAGCCCCTACCACCAAGTGTAATGTAAGACCTTCAAAAACACACATAACTTCATAGTGTACACCATTTTCATATTTTTCAGGAGACAAAATAATGCGAACAAAGACAAAAAATAGAGATTTTGAAGTATTTAACCAACATATGATGGTGACTAGGGAAGGGAGTTGTCATATGATGGTTGATGGTTGTATGTTGCAAAGTTTATGTCTGATGTGGACTAGTTGTATGATATAAGCAAGTGATTCTCTAATAGAAATTAGTATGAAATGAATGAATGAATATCGTATGATGAAAAATTATCTCTTACAAGTTGTATGCTGGAGAATTCATATTTGAAAAACCATGTATTGGAAAATTTAAAATGGTTAGGTTGTAGGATGGAATTCCATAGGGGTCATATGGTGTAAAGTGGTTCCTTCTTCAATCGCTATATGATGAAACTCCATATGGTCCATATGGTGAGAGTCGATGTTGTACGATTGATAGAATTGTTGATGTCGTACAGTGTAAACAATATCATTGACGATGTACGATGAAAAAGATGATGGTGTTTGTGATGTATGATGAAGAAAAATGGTACAATTGATAATGTACGATAAAGAAAATTGTTGGCACCTAGTGGCATACAATAAAAATAAATGTTAGCTTCATATGGTATAAACAAGTTACTCCCTAACGTTGTACGGTGAAGAGAATGATGTTGTCTTCTAGGAGGATGTCATATAGTGTGTTAATGATGACATCTACTAGGAGGATGTCGTACAGTAGGAAAATATACACCCATCATATGATGTGTTGACAATTTGATTGTATGATGTAATTTGAGGGAGGGTGTTCAGTTTGAAATTTTCTTCCCTTCATCACCTAAAGTCATACAATGGGGATATTTGTCGTACGATGTAGTTTATACCCTTCACCAACTAATATTGTACTAAATATGCTTTTTGTACCATGTGTCTTGCAATCTGCACAATCTTAATAAGCAACTTGGGGTTGTGTAATCCTTAGCTTCTAATGGTGTCATACAATGTGCCTATACAATGGCCTCATATATTGTTGTACAATGTAGAATGACAAATGTATGATGCATATTGAGGGAAAAGCCAATCATATGACACAATTCTTTTCTTTTCGTGCAAATGAGTTCTTTTCTCACCATATGATATGGTCAAACCTTTTAATGTAATCAAGCTTTGTAGATGGGCATTTTAATATGGTTGGACCTTTTTATGTAGTTGGGCCTTGTAGTCAAGATTTTTAATGTACTTGGAGGCATACCATTAGTAATTATGCATTTTTTTTGGAAAGTTAGATACCTTTGTTGCAACTGTCGTCTTTTGCCAACCATGGATTGTGTCTTGCATGCATAAACTGTCCAACTATTCAAAATCATTTTTTATCGATTGCTCTTCACTGAGAGTCATAGCTTCGAGAAAATTACAAGTCCATGAAAATACCTCATAGTCCTCAATTTGCAAGTGAAATAGGCCACTAAGAGAATTTGTTTCATCCTCCAAGTATGATTGTATTTCTAGAATCCCTTCATCATTTGGCTCTATCGGATCTAGATCATGCTTCTCTATCCATTCTTCTTCAAAGTCTAACTCTAACAAATTGGAGGAAGTTGTTTCCTCACTTATGGCTTGGTTATTAAAATTAATTACATGTTTTTGATCCTTGTTCTCAATGGAGATTGTATTCTTCTTCTAATTGTGACCAGCTTTGGCTACTACTAGCCAACCTCACCCTAACAATGTGTCGCATGCTTTCTTCCTTAATGAAATGATTACAAAGTTAAAAAAAAAACACTTGGGTTTAAATAATTACCTTTTGTCCCATTAAAAGTCCAAGTACCTTAATACCTTGTTGATTTGCACCCACTAGTTGAAAAGTTGGGGGTCAAATGGTCGGCTTGTGCAAACTTCTCTAAGTGTCTTCTAGAATTATGTTCTTGATAGACTTGCCATCAACAATAGTATTGGCGAGATTCCTTTCAAGGATCTCCATATTCACCATCTTTGGTTTCTTTATTGTGTTAACTATCAATAACATTGGATTAATCTCTTGGTCACTCAACAGTGGAGGTTCAGTTATTAGATCTTCATTCTCACAAGATTCCAATTAGGTTGTAGCATGCACCATCTCTTTCTCCCTTGATACAACAACATTTTGAAGTTAATAATACTTTGTAATAAATCCATTACTTTAACTAGTATAGTAGCTTTAAGTACACTTGTCATGCAATATTTTTCTTGGATTGTAATTGATTTATTATCATACTTGCATTTGCATTTGAGTGGTATCGTTCATTAGCCATAGTATTTGTTGTATTGTGGAGCTTGATCAAACTCGGAGGCTATTGGGGGCAACAATTTGTATGTAAAATACATTTAAAAAGATGGTTGAAAATAGTTATCAAATGACCTAAAATATGGATAGTTTATTTGCTGCCAAGTGGAAATAAAAAAGCCACAAATTCCAACAGTCACGTTGGAATGTTGAGCAGCTAGCACGTGTGAGGAAATGAATAGTTGCTTGGTTTTTTGGTTGAGTATTGGCGCAAGTCATGTATGTGTCGATTAGCTGTTGGTCATAGGTTTGTGACTGGTAAAACACAAACTTAAGCTTTATGTGCATGCAGCAAAAGCACGTGGTAAAAATTAGCAATGGGAAAACATTAAGAACGTTGCTGCAAGTTGCAGGAGTTGTTGCATGTTATTTGTAAATCATTTGCTGGAAGTAAATAATAAAACATACTCTGGTTTTGTGGATGTAGCCCAAAGTTGGGTGAACCACGTTAATATTTGTGTTGTCTTCTTGCTGCAATTAATTTCTATGCATTTAAATTCCTTTGTTTATTCATTTAATTTGCATATAATTGATAGTAATCTGCCTCTAATCTCTAATAGTATTCTCCACTTCAATCCTTGATTCACAAAGCCTTTCTATTTTTGTTTGTGGGTTTGGGTACACAACCTTCTTTGCTTGGGCTTGAGTAAAAGCCAATACTTCATTATGCCTTACATCAATCATGTTGACACTAGCCTTATTTTTTGGACATCCAATGTCTTCACGGTCTCTAGGTCCACACCATTTGCACAATACTTGCACTTTGTCATGCTTGTTTTGGTAGTCTCCCGCAAAGTGTCCCCGTTCGCTACATTGTTAGAATTGTATGGTAGGGCATCCTTTGGGGTCATTGGTATTTAGCTTTGACCTCCTATTTGATTTTGATAACTACTTGGAGATGCATTTTTTGGCTTTGATGGAGTGGACTCCTCTCTCTGCATAAAGAGTACTTGTGTAATCCTATTCTTCAAATTGTATGTGCAATCCTTTATTGAATGACTCGTAACCTAGAAAATCTCACAAAACATCTTTTTATGACAAATACCTTTTGTGTGCCCCTCAATTTTGAACTCAATACACTATAGTTTGTTAGTTTCTTTTTCGCCTTCAATTCTTTCATCATTCGTACAAAGTCCCTTTGGAGCACTTGTACCATTCCCAATTCATTGTCGCTATTGTCATTCGAGCTTCCACCTTCCTCTATTTTTCTTTTACTATGCAAGGACATTTATCTTCACTTTATATGTCCATTACTCAATTGTAGGCTTCTAAATAGGAAGAGGGTGGTACTACCTTCATATTTTTTCTTAATGACAGAAGTAGACCTTCGATGAACTACCTTTCCTTGAGACCATTAGTTGGTTCTATTTCTAAATTTACAAGCAATTCTTTAAGTCTACAATTATAAGCTCGTACGTTTCCATGCTTACCTTGTTTTGTATTATAAATTTTTGCTACTATTTCAATATCATGAAGCAATTTAAACTCTTCTTTGAAGGCCTTATTTAATCTCTCCCATATATTTTGAGAGGCTTGATCAATTTTTGCATGCCAATCAATTACTACACCTCACAAGGTAGCTAGAAAAGATCAGAGCCAAATTGCTTGATCATCTTGCCCATTTTCCGTCTAGATTGTTTCACAAGTCTTGCAATGTCGTACAAGATCCTCTAATCCATTGCCTATAAACTTGGGCAATTTTTTCTTTTTTTCACTCGGGCTTACCATGATTTTATTTATGCAAACCTAGTGCTTGGAATCTACTTGCTAGGGAGTTTTAATTAGGATGTTCTAGTGCTTCTCTCACACTCTCGACCACATAGGAATCCTCAACTCTCCCCTTGACTTCAACCTTCCATGCACTTGTTACGCTTTCAAGTTTTCTTTTATACACGCTTGGCTCAACTTCTTCTCCTTCGATTGACAAGCTCTCAATGCCTTGAAGGCTACTCTCATACAATTATGTGAAGGACTATGACTTTGTCTCCCAACTTCCCTCTTCTAAAGAAGGTTGTCTTGAATTTTCAACTTAACTACATTCTTGGAAAGGGCTCTAACTTGGGAATCATACAATTGTATTTTCCTCAATTATTCCTCGTAATCTTCTACTTTGTTCCTCATAACCTTTATTGAGGTCTAAGGGCATGAATTGCTAAAATTTGACCCAATTTGTTTTAAGGTAATGGTGCCAAATGTTTATTGCTTTCTCTGATAAAATACATACATGAATTAATAATAGAGATGACAATGCACGCTAGATACATGAATAAAAAGTATCTTTATTCGAACATGAAATTATTACAAAAGAAGACTAGAGATGGTCAACCAAGGATCAAAGTCAATCTGACTAGATAATACCACTTTCCTTGACAATAAACAATCTATTTAAAAAACCCAACCATTGCCAAGAGGAACACAATCGTCATCCAATCGACACTTGTAACTACTTGAAGCCTACAACAACTAATACAAACAATTAATACATAGTCGGATAATCAATATTATCAAAACACAATAATAGACATTGTACACTAGCTACAACATCATATGAATTGCAATAAACAATAGCGATGCATAACATGAGTCTATATCTAGCATCACATAGCATTCATAAGAAACAATGGACTTAAAAGGATTGTCTATAATCTAATCTAATATAACATCCACAATATTGCATAATCATCTAGGTATCAAATGTCATCAAGAGTTGCATGACATCATAGATGATCTTGATACAAAATATAATAAAGGCAACATATATGGGCCTTACAAAAAAAATTAGAAGCCAACACCACTCTCGACACTTGATATAAATGGTGATGGAAAAGCTTCTTCTTCTTTATATGTAACTCTTTAATGCCTAGGACACAAATCTATCCTTGCCTTAAAGGGGGTGAACCCTTTTATATGAAAGAACCTCCCTTAGTCAATCTTTATTGATTCCAAAGTTCCAATCTTTCTCTTTAAGGGATATTGTTATTGCCAACTCTATGAAGTTTGTTCCCTATGTTAGATACCAATATAATAGAAAATGCATATGAAACTTCAATGTACTTGAAGAAGCAAATTTCATCTAGTGACAACCTCTTGAGGTGGGGATATATCGACTATCTCATGTAGTCTTGTGCTACTTATTCTTCTTTACTCCATCCATCATATTGCCACCCTTTTCCCATAGAGCTTCTATAGTTGCATTCCTCTTGGATTTTTATTAATTGGTTGCCCTATTTCCTTTGTCAAATGTTTTGTCAAGTACATACAACATTCCAATGTTCTTCTTGGCAAAGTTTATCTTAATATATCTAGAGCATACGCACTTGCATGTTCTAGTCTTTGCTCCACATGCAAATCTTTCCAAGACCAAGGAGAGATGGACCAAGGACCTATGAAGTTTTGCAATTGGTTCTATGGATTCATAGCTGTTCATTGAAGCTAAAAATATTTTCAACTTGGGATGAAATTACTTGAGGTCCTTGACTTCTTCTATAAGAATGAGAAGTCCTCCACAATGCAAAAATGTTTGTCTTGGTTGGACTTTATACGGTCAAATTCTTTAGCTATGGATTGCTTTGTCATCCTTCAATTCTCTATCACGCATCTTCTTCTGATCATGAGTTAAGGTTGTATATGCAATACTACTAGAAATGTAGCCTGCATAATTAAAACAAAGGTTGCCAAGTTGCTGTAGGATGATCAATAAAGCAATAATGTAATAAACAAAAGCTCACAAGAAATTTGAAACTGCAACTGTTTTCATATGAAAGAATATACACATCCATTTACAATTGAAATACTAGGAAAAACATGCACAATGAACTCCTAAAAAATTCCAACTCTATACTATTAGTATTAGTGTTGCCCAATGCGTGTGATAGTTGCACCCAACAATCACCAACCATTCCCCATAGCCCAATATAATTAAAACATCTTTATTTAAAACAATAGAATACTTAATACCATATGTTTGGCTACACACTACAAGATGGATGCGTAGTACAATTAAATGGATGATTTACATGGCGATGCTTTTTATGATTTGAAAAGTGCCTTCAAACAATCAAAAAATCCCCAACTTTTTGAGGTTTCCATGGCATGGGTGTAAGAAGTTGTCTTAGGTGCAATGGGTGATCTGCATAGAAGTGCTCTATGCCCTCACTGCACACAAAAGGCACTCAAAATTTCCTTGCTCTATTAAGGATTTTCCTCATCTTTCTTTGGTTATATTATCCCACCAACCGCCATATCTAGAGGATGAGGCAAAACACCAAGATGGCACCACTGCATCAAGCTTTGTGTGGGAGCCATTTAGCTTACCACCTATAGAGTCAGTCGAGACCCCACATAATGATCCCCTTATAATTCAGCATGTGAATAAGCTAACTTTATCTTTGCCTATTGAACTTTGCTAGTTTTGCCACTTGGATTATGCTGAATGGTGACTTGGTTAGGTTAAAGCCTTAAGTAGACTTTATTTCAAGATTGTGTTGCAAAATTTATGGTTATTATTCTTTTGATGATGATGTATTAGAGAATTTGGGGCTTTGTACCATGCGTTCTGGGCCTTCATACCTTGGGTAGCCACCATTTTGTTGTGAATGGCCTATAGTTAAGTTTTTTTATTAAGGATATACATCAGCTTTAATAATAAACAACATACATGTTACATTTTAATGTTCTATCCTTTACTATCCATAGTGTTTCTAAAGTCACTCATTATGGCTACTCAAGTAAGAAAAAATAAGGCAACTAAATGATTGAAAACGGACCAACAATATCTTCAATTAAGATTTTTTCTGTGCTGATAAACGTTTGTTTCAATTTGACAATATGAAAATAGTTGAGGGAATAAATTAGTAAGGGCATTCATCTCACATTGTTTGTTAAGAGTAGTTAGTACCAAACAAATGGATGAATGCCCATAAATAAAAATGAAGGCCTCACATGAACTTTCAAGTTTGTATAACTCTGCGTGCATCACCAAACTTTCTTACATTTGAACAAGGCATAATTGCTTTCATGACAAGAATGCATGAGTATGCATCAAGGACTGAATTTGGTAAGCAGAATTCAGAAGAAGGGAAGGAAGAGAAAAAGGTGCAAACAGGATCATATGGCAATCACAGTAATGAATTACTTGCATTTTAGCAATAATTTACTCTGAATCTGCATATGGGATTTGCACTCTGGGAAACAACTAATTTAGCAATTTGCAGGTTTTTCTTCAGATTTGCAATGCTACACTTCTGGATGAAAGCAGGAAAACTAAAACAATGGGGTGAAATCCTATGTGTATTTCAGCCAATAATCACAATCTCAATATCTTATTAATGAATGTAGTAACATAGATGAAACATTTCCCTCCTCAATTTGAGGGCCATATAAGACAGAGACAGACAGAGTGGAGAGGATGAGCGTTTTAGAAAATAAGAACTTCAAAACAATTATTGAAAAATGTCATACAACATTATATGCATATGAATATCATCCCCCTCAAAAAGGAAAATGTATTTCTTTCGAAACTACTTGCGTGCTGTAAATATTATCCTGATTGACGGATGGATTTGTTTCTTCCTCTAATCTTGACAAATGCATGTGGACACCCATGTTCACACAGAGAGACATGCCAACACTCTTAGGTTTTGAATGATGTTTTAAAAAGTTTTAAATGTAAGAAAGCTACACAATTGTGGTACATGAATCAGTCATTTGAGTGATTCTTGGGGCCCTTTGGATTTGTATCTGCAAGAGTGAAAAAAAAAATTAGCATAAGGTTTTAGTTATTCATTTACCTCATCTATTTCATATTCTATTTGAATTATTCACCATGATAGAAATCCATTGAGACTGAGAATGTTAAACTTTTACCTGAAAAGGTCTGAACTCTGGTTATTGTTCTCAAGTATACCTTTACGATGAAATTGTAGAAGCAAGGAGTTGGTGACAACAAATACCGAGCTGAAGGCCATCATAGCACCTGTTGAAGTTGGAACAGCAACAAAACATGACTGTCAGATATAAAAGTATCTTGTTGAAGCATGCCATCCTTTTTACATAGCGGCAGCTCTTACCTGACATTGAAGGCGTCAATGCAAAATCGAATGCTGGAAGTAAAGCACCTGCTGAAAGAGGTATTGCAAATGCATTATATGCAATCGCCCAAGCCAGATTTTGATGGACTTTGTTGATTGTTGCTCTGGAAAGGTCTATAGCCTCTAGTATCTGTCAAGAAATTTCCATATTAAAATTTTGAGAATTGTAAAATATTTAATGGCAGACATGAAATTATGAACCAAACAAGAATGGGCTCTTCAATTAGCTCAGAAAAATCTCTGTAATTTAGCAGTCTTAATATGGATCCTAGAAGAACAACAGCGAAGCTGTTCTTTATAATGAAGCGAGAGAAAAATTGTAATGAATTATATTTAGATCAATACGAAGTAAAGTTCTGTGTCTTGAAAAGTTCTCAAGCAATGGATGTTCCAAATTGCAGCAGTTACAAGTATTGATTCTCATATTCATGACCTAAAGGGCTAAATTGTTGGTCTAATTTTACAAGACAAGATAAAGATTGGTTACATTTTCCACAAGAAGAATGATACAAGAATAAATGAGCATGCTAGATTCCCACAACACCCTGATTTCCAGCAACAACTGCTTCCAAGGGTAAATAGAGGTCAAGAAATAAGTACCACTGAAAAGAAGAAAAGCAATGGATGCCCAAAAATGGAGAGCATGTCATAAACTATGACATTCTTTATTGCAATAATTTTAGAGCCTAAAATGATCAAGTTGTAACTTTATTAATCTATATGGGTTGTCTACAGAACTTCCATGGGGAATTCTCAAAAATGGCCAGTCTGCCAATGTTAAGAAGGGGTGAACAAAACCACTTCTGGAAGAAGCCAAAGTAATAGCAATGGGTGTGTAGCAATTCTCACATGTGGATATTTTGCAGAATGAGTTGGTTTAAAACCTTATATATATTACATTTTTGTATAATTGTTGTAATTTTCAAAAATTATGATTGATCTTGAGAAGAGATAAATGCACACGATTTTAACCCACATCTTGGGTGAATTCTAAGAAACCTACAAATGAATTTCACATAAATTGTGCCTAATCCAAGGAGATTATGATCTTCAAATTCTTATTTTCTAATTTTCCAAGGGAACCAAATGCATGGGCATGTTCTATGTCTTTTTACTCCAATTTTAGCTTTTGTGAGTACACCGTCACATTATCATATGAAATATCATCTTTTCTAGCAAAAACATTCAGTGTTCCATAGGGATGCATTCCCCTCCTAAAAACTGCTCTCTGGAGACAAGGATGTCCCCAAGATTTGGGACTTTAATGAAACATTCCCACACAAACATCAGGGAGGAGACATCCCTAGGACATTCCCTCAAAGAGGGATTGTTTCTAGGGTGGCCCCCTTGATGGGGATGTTGAAGGGACACTGGGATGACCCTAAGAGTGTGAGGAAGTCACCCACATCCCTTGAAAGTTTTGGAAACCTATGCCTGTTTTCCACTCCTAAACAGTAAAAAAAAGTGAGTTTTTTTTGGAAAAGTGGGTCACTAGCGCTAACCCTAAAAGTTCTATTGGCCCTGCCCACACCCTAAACACTTTAAAAGCCTATAAAATGACAACCCACCCGCAGTCCAAATCCTTATTGAGTTTTCATTGCATTGAGTAAGAGTGAACTGTGAGTGAGAGCAAGGCCGCAAGACTGAGAGCAAGAGGAAAAACAAGTCTTCACTGATCAACATTCAATGCATTCATCAAGCCTTGAAGCCTTTATGGTAAGCCTTGGCCTGCCTCAAGTTGTTAGATGTATGCTTGTGTGTGAGAGAAAAATTGCATGTAATTGACTCAATTTTTTGTCTTTAAAGTTGATTTAAAAAAGAGTGCATAGGAAAAAAAACATATGCTTCCTTAAAATGATCTCTATTTATCATTTTCTTTTTCAAATTGTCAGGTTTGTGCTAGATTTTTCTGCCAAGTCCAAGTCCAAAACCATCCTGCTGAGTCTATGTCAAGACCAAGTCTGGTAACTATGATAAAAACATCACCCCAGAAACAAGAAACTTGAAGTAATCACAATCCACAAGACTGCTTTTAATTCACAGTTAAAGGAAACTTTGGTAGAAGGAAGATGACTGGGCTATGGTGTTTGAAAAATTCTTCTATTTGAATTTCAAAGCCAAAGAGGACAATTATTTCTCTATATGTACCATCTAGAGTTCTGCAAGTGAACCCTTTAGAGCTTTAGAAAGCTTTTATGATGGTAAATCAGGCCACCTAACCATATTATGTATAAAATAATAGAGGATTGCAGGGGTAACCAAGAGGTTTGAAAATTTTAACTCCAGGGCCATAGGATCTTTGTGGCATGCGGTGAGTCAAGTTTTTCATACAAAGGAATGGTTTATGTTAGCATTTTTTTCAAAAAATGTTACAATGTAGGATCTCGAAAGCAATATGAAGGACTAAGTCATTATTGATGAATCTTGACCCCTTAGATTCATTTACATGATGTTAAACATTAAACAACTATGCATAAACAAACTGTTTATAGAAGGGGTTCCTTAACAATGGCCAATCTTCAAAACTTCACATACATAATGGTGAACACATTTAACTAGGTGTATTGACACATAATGGTTTCCATGTGATAAAGTTTGGCTTCAAAATTCTCTTTCATTAAGCACTGAAGATGAAGACAGCTATATATTTTGTCATATAAAAATTTACGTGTGAAAGTCTATTTCCAAGGAGTAAAACTGATAACTTCACATACATAATGGTGAACACATTTAACTAGGTGTGTTGACTCATAATGATTTCCATGTGAAAAAGTTTAGCCTCAAAATTCTCTTTCATTACTGAAGATGAAGATAGTTATATAGTTTATCATATAAAAATTTACCTGTGAAAGTCTATTTCCAAGGAGTATAACTGATAACTTCACATACATAATGGTGAACACATTTAACTAGGTGTGTTGACACATAATGATTTCCATGTGAAAAAGTTCGGCTTCAAAATTCTCTTTCATTATGAACTGAAGGTGAAGACAACTATATAGTTTATACTTTATCATATAAAAATTTACCTGTGAAAGTCTATTTCCAAGGAGTATAACTGATGCTGCATCAGAAGCAGCATCCTCTCTTGCCTGTAATCGTAAAGACACTCCAACATCAGCAAGTGCCAAGGCTGGTGCATCATTTATCCCATCTCCTACCTGCAAAAGGAGTATTCTGATGACTTGCATAAATGTGAGTAAAATTACTTAAAATAGATTAAAAAAACATCTGTTCCATGTATGGACAAAACATTCAAAAGAAAACAAAGAACCTGTTTGGGAGAAGATAAAAGAAAAGTGGGATACAGCTTTTCAAGGAATACTCAGAGCATCATGAAAGACTTTACATAACAGACAACCAAAACTTTGAAGTAAGATCTATCAGGATAATAAGGCATACAAATTGGTTAATTACATCCCAGGAATATTCACCTTGAAACTTTAAGAAAAGAAATTTCATAGGAAGAAAGATATAAAAATAATTTAGTACAACTCACTCTCTTCTCCTTACAAAGAGAAACAGAAAAAAATAACCTTTCTTCTCAAACGAGACCCATTTGAAGTAGTGACAGGATAAAAATATCTTAGCCATTTGATTTTCAAAGCAATCTCAACTAGGAACCATGCACAATGAAAAGAAAACAAGGGAGTGTAAAGCACGTATAGAACAAATTCAAGGATGATGAATTGTGGGATTGGAAGACCACCAGGGTTTTGTTTGGCTTACTTGTTACACCAATTGTGTTGTATGGCTGTGAAGTTTGAGACAACAACTCACACCTAAAATGGGGACAAGTAAAGAGAGTCCAAAAGTGCTTAATCACAAGAAGTAGATTCAGAGTCAAAGTTTCAGCCCCAAACAATATTCTACTGGAAGATGTCATATTTTTCTGAAGGCAGCAGTATGATCCGTTTACCGGGATACCTGAAGAAACATATGATGTGGACACTAGTAGATGAGCTAGAATAGTAGAGGGAAAATTGAAATTCAGAATAATTAAAGAGATATAAGTTGACTTGGATGCAACATAACAAGTGAATAAATAGGAGCATTAATTTACAGGAATGTCCTGATACAAATAAAAAAGACAGTGAATGTATGAGGGAAATTTGAGGTTGGCCATATTAACAAGTGAGTTTGGAAAGAAATGGAAATAGTATCTCAATGAATTCAAACCTAAGTTATTGGTTCATTCAAAAAATGCCCAAATCACTGTACAAGATGGGGCATTGCCTGGGTTCAGCCAAAGCACAGCCATGCCATCTCGAGTAACCATGTGGGTACATCCCAATGTACCCATACGGTACCCAAGATGGCAGGTTTATTCCTTAGCTGTACTCAAGATGGTAAGTCTGTGCTCCAATTGCACTCAAGAGAACCCACCACAAACAGGTAGAAAAAAGCACCCAAACATTTTTAAAATGATTTTTTAGAAACAAATTTTCTTTTATTTTGTCATAAAGTGAACCTAAACCATTTTTTAGACCCTGAGATGTGGATAAATGTAATGTCCCTTCCTTAGGCAGCCCAAACTATAGTGGAGGCTGGTCTACTATTAGGGTTCCCATAGGTCAGCAGAATGGTTAGGGGACCCAATTGAGGGCTGTAGAGTTTAGCTGGGAGCCTTATGCACTTTTCAGTTGATGAATCCAGGGTTAAAGTGAAAATATTAAGGCTTGCTTTAATGGAATAGTAAACGGTGAATAGTAACTGAAAATCATAAGGTGAATAGTAAAAGGTGCCCCAATCCTAGCAACTCAAGTTGTTTTTAAAAAGTGGCCCTTTTCTT
>VDFB02288124.1:0-13421 GCA_007258455.2 Sequoia sempervirens | reverse complement strand
TAGCGGCAGCTCTTACCTGACATTGAAGGCGTCAATGCAAAATCGAATGCTGGAAGTAAAGCACCTGCTGAAAGAGGTATTGCAAATGCATTATATGCAATCGCCCAAGCCAGATTTTGATGGACTTTGTTGATTGTTGCTCTGGAAAGGTCTATAGCCTCTAGTATCTGTCAAGAAATTTCCATATTAAAATTTTGAGAATTGTAAAATATTTAATGGCAGACATGAAATTATGAACCAAACAAGAATGGGCTCTTCAATTAGCTCAGAAAAATCTCTGTAATTTAGCAGTCTTAATATGGATCCTAGAAGAACAACAGCGAAGCTGTTCTTTATAATGAAGCGAGAGAAAAATTGTAATGAATTATATTTAGATCAATACGAAGTAAAGTTCTGTGTCTTGAAAAGTTCTCAAGCAATGGATGTTCCAAATTGCAGCAGTTACAAGTATTGATTCTCATATTCATGACCTAAAGGGCTAAATTGTTGGTCTAATTTTACAAGACAAGATAAAGATTGGTTACATTTTCCACAAGAAGAATGATACAAGAATAAATGAGCATGCTAGATTCCCACAACACCCTGATTTCCAGCAACAACTGCTTCCAAGGGTAAATAGAGGTCAAGAAATAAGTACCACTGAAAAGAAGAAAAGCAATGGATGCCCAAAAATGGAGAGCATGTCATAAACTATGACATTCTTTATTGCAATAATTTTAGAGCCTAAAATGATCAAGTTGTAACTTTATTAATCTATATGGGTTGTCTACAGAACTTCCATGGGGAATTCTCAAAAATGGCCAGTCTGCCAATGTTAAGAAGGGGTGAACAAAACCACTTCTGGAAGAAGCCAAAGTAATAGCAATGGGTGTGTAGCAATTCTCACATGTGGATATTTTGCAGAATGAGTTGGTTTAAAACCTTATATATATTACATTTTTGTATAATTGTTGTAATTTTCAAAAATTATGATTGATCTTGAGAAGAGATAAATGCACACGATTTTAACCCACATCTTGGGTGAATTCTAAGAAACCTACAAATGAATTTCACATAAATTGTGCCTAATCCAAGGAGATTATGATCTTCAAATTCTTATTTTCTAATTTTCCAAGGGAACCAAATGCATGGGCATGTTCTATGTCTTTTTACTCCAATTTTAGCTTTTGTGAGTACACCGTCACATTATCATATGAAATATCATCTTTTCTAGCAAAAACATTCAGTGTTCCATAGGGATGCATTCCCCTCCTAAAAACTGCTCTCTGGAGACAAGGATGTCCCCAAGATTTGGGACTTTAATGAAACATTCCCACACAAACATCAGGGAGGAGACATCCCTAGGACATTCCCTCAAAGAGGGATTGTTTCTAGGGTGGCCCCCTTGATGGGGATGTTGAAGGGACACTGGGATGACCCTAAGAGTGTGAGGAAGTCACCCACATCCCTTGAAAGTTTTGGAAACCTATGCCTGTTTTCCACTCCTAAACAGTAAAAAAAAGTGAGTTTTTTTTGGAAAAGTGGGTCACTAGCGCTAACCCTAAAAGTTCTATTGGCCCTGCCCACACCCTAAACACTTTAAAAGCCTATAAAATGACAACCCACCCGCAGTCCAAATCCTTATTGAGTTTTCATTGCATTGAGTAAGAGTGAACTGTGAGTGAGAGCAAGGCCGCAAGACTGAGAGCAAGAGGAAAAACAAGTCTTCACTGATCAACATTCAATGCATTCATCAAGCCTTGAAGCCTTTATGGTAAGCCTTGGCCTGCCTCAAGTTGTTAGATGTATGCTTGTGTGTGAGAGAAAAATTGCATGTAATTGACTCAATTTTTTGTCTTTAAAGTTGATTTAAAAAAGAGTGCATAGGAAAAAAAACATATGCTTCCTTAAAATGATCTCTATTTATCATTTTCTTTTTCAAATTGTCAGGTTTGTGCTAGATTTTTCTGCCAAGTCCAAGTCCAAAACCATCCTGCTGAGTCTATGTCAAGACCAAGTCTGGTAACTATGATAAAAACATCACCCCAGAAACAAGAAACTTGAAGTAATCACAATCCACAAGACTGCTTTTAATTCACAGTTAAAGGAAACTTTGGTAGAAGGAAGATGACTGGGCTATGGTGTTTGAAAAATTCTTCTATTTGAATTTCAAAGCCAAAGAGGACAATTATTTCTCTATATGTACCATCTAGAGTTCTGCAAGTGAACCCTTTAGAGCTTTAGAAAGCTTTTATGATGGTAAATCAGGCCACCTAACCATACTATGTATAAAATAATAGAGGATTGCAGGGGTAACCAAGAGGTTTGAAAATTTTAACTCCAGGGCCATAGGATCTTTGTGGCATGCGGTGAGTCAAGTTTTTCATACAAAGGAATGGTTTATGTTAGCATTTTTTTCAAAAAATGTTACAATGTAGGATCTCGAAAGCAATATGAAGGACTAAGTCATTATTGATGAATCTTGACCCCTTAGATTCATTTACATGATGTTAAACATTAAACAACTATGCATAAACAAACTGTTTATAGAAGGGGTTCCTTAACAATGGCCAATCTTCAAAACTTCACATACATAATGGTGAACACATTTAACTAGGTGTATTGACACATAATGGTTTCCATGTGATAAAGTTTGGCTTCAAAATTCTCTTTCATTAAGCACTGAAGATGAAGACAGCTATATATTTTGTCATATAAAAATTTACGTGTGAAAGTCTATTTCCAAGGAGTAAAACTGATAACTTCACATACATAATGGTGAACACATTTAACTAGGTGTGTTGACTCATAATGATTTCCATGTGAAAAAGTTTAGCCTCAAAATTCTCTTTCATTACTGAAGATGAAGATAGTTATATAGTTTATCATATAAAAATTTACCTGTGAAAGTCTATTTCCAAGGAGTATAACTGATAACTTCACATACATAATGGTGAACACATTTAACTAGGTGTGTTGACACATAATGATTTCCATGTGAAAAAGTTCGGCTTCAAAATTCTCTTTCATTATGAACTGAAGGTGAAGACAACTATATAGTTTATACTTTATCATATAAAAATTTACCTGTGAAAGTCTATTTCCAAGGAGTATAACTGATGCTGCATCAGAAGCAGCATCCTCTCTTGCCTGTAATCGTAAAGACACTCCAACATCAGCAAGTGCCAAGGCTGGTGCATCATTTATCCCATCTCCTACCTGCAAAAGGAGTATTCTGATGACTTGCATAAATGTGAGTAAAATTACTTAAAATAGATTAAAAAAACATCTGTTCCATGTATGGACAA
The DNA here is from genome assembly GCA_007258455.2 of Sequoia sempervirens. NCBI lineage: Eukaryota > Viridiplantae > Streptophyta > Pinopsida > Cupressales > Cupressaceae > Sequoia > Sequoia sempervirens. Next base: position 10,134 of record VDFB02288124.1, on the reverse strand, counting down.
AACATTCAAAAGAAAACAAAGAACCTGTTTGGGAGAAGATAAAAGAAAAGTGGGATACAGCTTTTCAAGGAATACTCAGAGCATCATGAAAGACTTTACATAACAGACAACCAAAACTTTGAAGTAAGATCTATCAGGATAATAAGGCATACAAATTGGTTAATTACATCCCAGGAATATTCACCTTGAAACTTTAAGAAAAGAAATTTCATAGGAAGAAAGATATAAAAATAATTTAGTACAACTCACTCTCTTCTCCTTACAAAGAGAAACAGAAAAAAATAACCTTTCTTCTCAAACGAGACCCATTTGAAGTAGTGACAGGATAAAAATATCTTAGCCATTTGATTTTCAAAGCAATCTCAACTAGGAACCATGCACAATGAAAAGAAAACAAGGGAGTGTAAAGCACGTATAGAACAAATTCAAGGATGATGAATTGTGGGATTGGAAGACCACCAGGGTTTTGTTTGGCTTACTTGTTACACCAATTGTGTTGTATGGCTGTGAAGTTTGAGACAACAACTCACACCTAAAATGGGGACAAGTAAAGAGAGTCCAAAAGTGCTTAATCACAAGAAGTAGATTCAGAGTCAAAGTTTCAGCCCCAAACAATATTCTACTGGAAGATGTCATATTTTTCTGAAGGCAGCAGTATGATCCGTTTACCGGGATACCTGAAGAAACATATGATGTGGACACTAGTAGATGAGCTAGAATAGTAGAGGGAAAATTGAAATTCAGAATAATTAAAGAGATATAAGTTGACTTGGATGCAACATAACAAGTGAATAAATAGGAGCATTAATTTACAGGAATGTCCTGATACAAATAAAAAAGACAGTGAATGTATGAGGGAAATTTGAGGTTGGCCATATTAACAAGTGAGTTTGGAAAGAAATGGAAATAGTATCTCAATGAATTCAAACCTAAGTTATTGGTTCATTCAAAAAATGCCCAAATCACTGTACAAGATGGGGCATTGCCTGGGTTCAGCCAAAGCACAGCCATGCCATCTCGAGTAACCATGTGGGTACATCCCAATGTACCCATACGGTACCCAAGATGGCAGGTTTATTCCTTAGCTGTACTCAAGATGGTAAGTCTGTGCTCCAATTGCACTCAAGAGAACCCACCACAAACAGGTAGAAAAAAGCACCCAAACATTTTTAAAATGATTTTTTAGAAACAAATTTTCTTTTATTTTGTCATAAAGTGAACCTAAACCATTTTTTAGACCCTGAGATGTGGATAAATGTAATGTCCCTTCCTTAGGCAGCCCAAACTATAGTGGAGGCTGGTCTACTATTAGGGTTCCCATAGGTCAGCAGAATGGTTAGGGGACCCAATTGAGGGCTGTAGAGTTTAGCTGGGAGCCTTATGCACTTTTCAGTTGATGAATCCAGGGTTAAAGTGAAAATATTAAGGCTTGCTTTAATGGAATAGTAAACGGTGAATAGTAACTGAAAATCATAAGGTGAATAGTAAAAGGTGCCCCAATCCTAGCAACTCAAGTTGTTTTTAAAAAGTGGCCCTTTTCTTTGTGTTGTACCCAAAATAAACTTTTGCTTCAAAAAGATATTTTTGTTAAAATGATCTAGGTCATATAAAAATGTTGTCAAAAGTATGTTTTAGGTCAAACAGAACATAAGGTTTTTGTGGGTTTGTGTCAAAGAACATATGTGCAAAATTCTGAGAATTTAAAAATAGGGTTTCGCGCCCCTATTTTTAGGAAACCCCTGAGAATAGGACCTGTTGTGACCTTTTCACACATCACCCCATTTAAAATGGGGACCCCCTAAATTTTGCTCTGTTCCTCATCTTTTGGATTTGGTTTTGTCTCTCTCTCTCTCTTTCTGTCTCTCTCGTTTCTGTTTGCCTTTCCGGGGATGTGCCCGTCTTTGAGCTTAAACTTGAAATTTTGGCTAAGTCTAAGAATTAGGGTTTTGAATCTTCCGGCCAGTTTGAAGTCGAATCGAGTGAGCAAATTAAAATTTGAGCTCGGCACTACATTTAGTGAGCTTCTAGCAAGGTCCCAACAAAATTTCATTGAATTCCGACAACTTACTATTTTTAGTAAGTACCTAATTTGGGACATTTTCTCAACACTTTTGAAATTCTAACCGTTACACTGTGTCCGGAGCATGTCAAACCGCTTGCCTACAAATTTTGAGCTGAAACAAACAACTTTCTATTTTTAGCAAGTATCACCTTCAGGAGCAGATTTTAGGGTCTGCATGCGAAGTTTTTTAGTGCATGTCTAGAGAATAGTTCTGGGTTTTCTGAGACCTACGTGGTGATATAACATGCAAGATGAGATGATAACTTTCAATAGTATTCACTTCGGAGGCTATTTTTAGGGTTTACATGTTGGAATTTTCAACGCATGTCTGGATATTCTTTGTGGGTTTTTTGGAAGCTTCGCAGTGATGTAGCATTCAAACTAGGATCAAGACCTTTTTCAAGAGCTGTCTTCAGAAGCTATTTTTAGGGTTTGCATGCAGGACTTTTCAGCATATGTAAGCATATTTTTCATGGGTTTTTCAAGAGCTACACAGCAAGGTAACATGCGAGGCAAGATGATCACTTTTTTAGGCACTTACTATTTTTAGCAGGATCACTCTGACAGCTGCCCAACACTTCAACGTCACGAATAGGGCGACCTGCAACAGAAATGGGGTCAAACGGAGATCATTTGGTCAACATGCAAGTCAAATTAGGGTTTCCAGCTTCAGAACTTAAAATGAGGGGTCAAATGCCAAAATCTGCAAAAACTGATGTATCCCATCGTGACCGGTATCTTTCAAGGATTCCACTGGTAAAATTTGAAGGCAATCCAAGCACTTACTATTTATAGTAAGTCACTTCTAAAACAGGCTATAAATAGCAAGTCAGCGCGAGACACCAGTGTGAACAGGCCAGTCAACCCATGAGGATCACGTTAGTTAGATTTCAAGTTAAACGGAGTTGCAAAAATCCTGAAACCAAGCAGTTACTATAAATAGTAAATCACCTCCAGAAATAGGCTATAAATAGTAGGACAACACAAGATGGCAATGTGAATGGATCAACTAGATCATGAGGATCCTATGGCGCGAATTCCAAATCAATCCAAGTTGCAGAAGTATGAGAATCAGGGTGTTTACTAAAAATAGAAAGCTTGGCAGGAAGCTAAAAAATGTCTAAGTCTGAGAAACTTCCTACTCAGCCCCCTAAATGCGCCCTCAACTTGATAAAGGTGATGAAAATTTTTCAAGCCTTGTGAAATTCCTGCTCCACACCTCAAATGCGCCCTCATCAAGGAAGGATGCTTGGAAAAGTTACTAAGTGATGGAAATTCCTACAGGACCCCCTAAATGCGCCCATCTTGAAGGGTTGACTTGGAAAATGTTCTAAGGCATTGAAAATTCCTTCACCACCCCTGATATGGGCCCAAGAAGAAGGTAGGTGGAGTAAAAGTTTTTAAGTTGTTGAAAATCCCTGTACACCTAGTGAAATGCGCTCAACTCCAAGAGGCATGAAAGAAAAAGTTACCAAGGGTGGTAAATCCCGCAGGGGTCTTCAAATGAGCCCATGTCACCTAGCACTGTGGAAGATGTTCAAGAAATATTCTAAGTGTGGAAATTCCTGCTCTACACCTCAAATGTGCCCAAGGAGAGAAGTAGTGGTGAGAAAAATGGCTAAAGCAAGTTTAAATTCCTCCTTGACCCCTTGAATGTGCCCACATTGGAGGTGGCTCTAGGAAATGTGTTAAGTGTTGTTGAATTCCTCCTAGGCCACTCATATGCGCCCAAACTTGTCAAAGGGGGTGGCTTTTAAAAGTTGATAATTATGTTGAATTCCTCCACCACTAGCTAAATGCACCCAAGTTGATGGGCTAGCATGAAAAAATTCTAAGTGTCAAAAATTCCTCCTCTATACTTGAAATGCGCCCAAAGTGGAGAGATAGTGGTAAGGAAAAATGGCTAAGGTGTTCAAAATTCCTCCTCACACCCTCAAATGCGCCCATGACTGGAGATGGATGGGAGAAAATTTATCTAAGGCAAAATTGAAATTCCTCCTAGACCTCTCATATGCGCCCATGCTCCTAATGATGATGAATTTTTTTTTTCTAAGTGTTGAAATCTCTCCCTAGAGAAATACGCCCAACCTTGAGAGAAGGTGATAACATTTTCCAAGGCATGGATAAACTGGCTGAGGAGTCAAAATGCGCTAGCTTCATGAAGTTGAATAAAAAATTTCCAAGGCAAAGCAAGAGAAAAAAATACTCCCAGAGATGAAGAATGAAGATGAACTTTGATGGCAAAATATTTTTCTAAGGTATAAACTGTAAAAATTAAAAGTACCCCTTCGTCTATAGACACATGAATTTGGTGTTTTCTGAGGGGAATTCTCTTCTAGGTACTGGATATCTTTGACAAGGAATTGATTTTAAAATTTTCCACACCTTGCCAAGGATTTTAAGATGAAGATTTTTGATGGGCGCTTGAATAATGAAATTTCCTAAGGAGAATTAAAATTTTACTAAGGCAAGAAGGAAAAAGTGTTGTTAGAAATAAAATGCCTTGACTGGCGAAATTGAAGTTGAGTGCCTAGATGATTTTGATCAAATTTTTCATGAAAATAATTTTCCCAAGCCAAAGATGGATAAAATCAAAGTGCCAATGCCTCAGCTAGTGAAATGAATTTCTTAAGGGGGTGCAGTTGAATTTAATATTTTCAAAAGATGATTTAAAAAATGCTAGTGAAGTACGCCTAGACCAGTGAATCTTTTTGAAATTCTAGAAGGTCAAAATATTCTAGATGCCAAACACCAAGTGTTATAGCTGCCTGAGGAGGGAAATTCGAATTCTTGCAGTGGAGTAGTGGAAATTTAATAACTCAACTAAAATTAGCTTCTTCTAGAAATTGACTTGGTTATATGGGTTGTGAAGTTTTGTTATTTTCTCCATCAGCTAGCAAGTTCGACTTAAGCTCTGAAACGAAAGAAGATTGCAGTGGGAGGAAAGTCTAGGGTGAAGAAATTCAGACTTGGGATCTAGGTGTTGAGAGAAATTCGAAGTTGAGCTTTGAGGAGGGATAAATTTGAAGTTGGGGAAGTTGGCTGATACGAACTTGGGCTCTTTCAATATGGAAGCTTTCAAAATCCGAATGATGGGAATTGGAGGCCATCATCCATCAATCACTTCGTACAATATTGTTAGAAGTGGACTTTATACAACTGTTGGTTTTCCACCAGCAATTCAGTGCCCGGAGTTGATCATGGAGTGTGCTAACTGTTACAACCCAGAGCGAAGGACTATCACTTCACTAGATGGCAAGTTGTTCGCCAACCTCACACCTGTAGCTATTGGTGAAGCATTTGGAATTCCCTCACATGAGAAGATGATTTACAAAATGACAGAACGTGCTGAGCATATGTATGCTTCTACATTTGACAGATGTGCTAATATGATAAACTCTCGTTGGATGAACAAGCCCAAGCCAACTCGCACAAAGTTGTTGAAGCAGATAATCTCAAATGATCTGAAGCAGGAATATTGTGATTTGATTATGATGCTCAGTAGAGTCGGAGGATGTCCCCAGGCATTCATCTTTGAGCCTTGGATGTTTTACTACATCAACCTTGTGCTGGAAGGCAGGGAGCATATTGACTGGGCAGTAATGATCAGTGATAATTTGCACGAGCAACTCCAGAGTTTGAGGAGAATGAAAACATTCTATATGGGGCTCATACATTATCTACATGTTGGCTCATATGATGAAGTATAGAGGAATATCATACAAGGAGTCGATTGGGTGTGGCTCTCAGCAGTTCAAGATTCATGAGGCTTGTCCGCAGCTGCACTTGACGAGCACATCTCATTACAAGAGAGTCAATGACGCCTTCAACATGCACATAACGAGGTCACTTTAGCAAAGAACTCATCACAGGATCTCCAAGGAGGCTCAGGAGTTGATAGAAAGGTACAGGTGTTGGTTCATCCAATTTCCAAAATTTACTTACATTAGGCTGCAAGGGTTCTCTTCATATCCATATAGGTTGCCCAAATACCCTACAAACAAGATCTTGATGTTAGTAATATCTAGGCAACTCATCGCCTATGATAAGAGTCAAAAGAAAAAGAAGGGAGGACTTGAATTCCCGATCAGCATGGGAAATTCAGATGAAGTGTGTCCTTTACTGCAGGCAGCCAAGGAAGCTGAAAATGAGCTTCAGTTTTCCCACCTTTCTTACCACACCAGCAGGCAGTATTATGATCCTCATAGGAATATCCGATGGATACTGTTAGAGGAGTTCAAACATAGGGCAAATATTGAGGACTTTTGGGCTAGTGCGTTGGATGAAGCTAAGATAAGAAGGATGTTTTCAAGATTACCTTTGAGCATGATTAGGGAGTGCGAGATTATTCCATTGCCAGACCAGGTAGATGAGGATATGAATGTTCTTCATCCAGATTATGAGACAGTGAGGGATACACCACTCCCACTTCCAGATTGGTTGGAGCCAGAGATTGCGGATTTGGATACACTTTGCATACGAGTCCTGACATTCACTAGAGGATGGGTTGAGAGGCATGTGAATAGGCTTAAGGGCAGGTCAATTCCTCTTACTTACAACTTGATGGGAGATCATAGGTTGCCAATTGTTACAAAGAAGAAACAGGTTGCTCGAGCTCCAGAGTCACGAAGAAAAGAGCCAGTCCAGCCAAAGCCTCCAAGAATTGAGGTAGCATCATCTACGCCATTGGAGACTTGTTCTCCAAGTATACAAGAGGTTTCATTATTTGCTAATCAGAGGAATATGTTGAATAAGGAACAAGAATTACAGGAGGCAAATCAGCCACCATGAAGGGAGTCTGTTGGCCAGAGTGTCAACACACCTACTAGAGATAACCAACAAGAAGAAGATGAAGAAACAGCCACAGATACACACTTCCAACATGAGATTGAGGCAACATTAGAAGATGACACGGTTACAGGACAAGAAGCCCAAGGTTTAGGAGATACTTAGCCTGTAGAAGTCGGTGAGCTTCGTCAAGATGAAGTTAGAGAAGAGGTTCGTGAAGAGGAAGCAAGGAATGAGCAGCCATTTGTTATTTCCGACCTACAACAGGTAGTACCAGATTGGCTCAGAGGCAGGATGAGGAGACCCATTGAGGAGACTGATCTAGCAGTTGAGATGGTGGAATTCCTAAGTAGGATTAGTGCGCCTCTGACAAAGAAGAGAGCTAGGAAGTTTTTGAGGATTTCAATAGATGAGGATGGCTATCGCACCCTTCACATGGCTGTGCCAAGGGTTCAGTGTGATCGAGATGAGGCTGTTCTAGAAAATTATGTGATCACCACTGTGGAGTTAGGTTGCCCCACGAGAGCATAGATAATTGAGGAGTGTGATAAATCCTACCAGGCACTCAAGGATAGGTTACTCCAAACTGAAGGCAAATATAAGAAATTGAAGAAGGAGCACAAGACTTTGATTGGTTACGCACAACATTTGTCTCATCCTTGTGGGCAAGAGAATCCAGTGATTGAGCTTCCAACAGAGTTTCCTAGAGAGTCTGTCAACGGCTTGGAAGATTTGAGGAAGATGGCATAGGAGGTGGATAAGTGGGTTGCTAGCGTTCGTGCTGAGACAAAGAAGTTTATGGAGGATCTTGCTCATGCTTATCAATAGGCTTCCAACATTGTGGCGTGGATGGATGCAGTTGATCAGGCTTGGGGCGATGCTCATATCTATTAGACCAAGGTTGTCCTTCGTCTAGAAGCTTTGATGCATACTCCCTTATAGACTTTGGTTGAGGGAGGCATGATACAAGACGGTGATAGATATGATTTCACCAACTGGTACTCTTCAATTGTCACAGGCCGAGGATTCTTTGATGCAGCACAGGCAGATTCAGCCAGGGTCAGAAAGGCCATGGTGAACATTCTTGATGGAGTCCTAAACACATTAGAGGCCATCTTTGCTAGGAGGTTGACTTCTGAGGAAGTGACTGCTGATGGTTTGAGGAGTAGACTGCCACCTTTCTTTTCAAAGGTGAAGACTTTTGTTCAGAATGACTTTGAGAACACCTCAACTTTCTCCAGCATTATTCAGAACACTCAGGATGCTTTAGTTGCTTGGAGAAAGTCTTGTACTTGACATGGGAAAGCAGTTACAGTGTTGGAGTTTTAGCTTGATCATATTCCGCCTATCTCGGTTCAGGAGGTTGAAGCTGTGTTGGCTAGATTCATTGATTTTGCAACCAAGGAGAAGGAGAATGGAAACGTCTTTCTAGATGATGACCTTCTAGATGATTGATAGTGGGCATTGATTGCTTTTGCTATTTTGGGAGTGAGTGGGAATCTTTTAACTCATTTATTGTACCACTCCTCATTTTGGCAGTTTTTAGGCTTAGGGCTGATGTGGCTTGATTTAAGCCCTCCATTTGATTGTAATCTGAGCCGTCCATTGGACTTGGCCAGCTATAAAAGGGGCATCCCCCCTCATTTGTATCTTATTAGATCAGATCATTAGACTAGAGAGTAGATATTTTGATAGAGCAGATAGATAGCTTAACATTAGTTTGTTAGCATAGCTTGAAGAGGAAGGAAAGCTTTCTCATTGAATGCTTTGTAAAAGGTTGTTGTGAACACTCTCTCAATAAAAAGAGTTTTCATTGATGATGATTGCATCTTTTGTTGTGAGTAGCTAGCAAGGCTTTTTCATCCTTCTAAATCACTTAGCATTTTCAAAGTAGCGTAAAGTAGAATAAATTTCATTTCATGCAAGTAGTTAGTTGTGGATTGTAGTGTTTGATCAAGGCAATTTCGTTTAATCCATACCACTAGCAGCTTGCTAATGGTAAGTTTTCCTTGTGTGGTCGACTGGAATACTCTATAAGCTTAACTTCGGTTATGATTCACATCTTGGCATGCGTCGTCTTGATGGTGTCTTTATGCTGAATTGTGACTTGAACACTCCTTGCTACCCCCTTGAAGATTGCACCGACTTTGTAGAGGTTGTCCAACGCGAGGCAATGCAAAGTCTGGTTGAGGCTTGCTGAAGTTGATCCCACGTCCTGCTTTAGGATAGAACTTAGACCTTCTAAATCCTGCACTTATTTAAATTCTGCACATTTTTTATTAGTATAGGAAACACGTACCTCATTGCCAAATCATCCGTATTGCACGAAAATCCCATTCCATCATTAATTTGCTGTCAGCTGCCATGAACTTGTGACAATTGTGTAAGTCCCCTTGTGAAAACAGCATATCACAACGAACCAACTGAGTGTACTCCACTGCTTTGAAGGAACCTTGGAGTTGAACGTATGATCTCTCTCACAATCTTAGCATACGGAATACTTTGATCAAGAGAGAATGGAGTAACCGTTGGATACTTTATTCTATTGATTGGTGCGGTCACAAAAATCACATCAACAAGACCTTGCTAGAATTCATTGAAAATGATTTTGATAGTATGAATTGACTTCATGATCACACTGGTCAAGTCAAAATCACCAAAAGGTTAGTTTTACTTTGGTGGGTCTATTTTCATTTTTCAAGAAGAAAGTTAGGACCTCCGTAGCCATTAATGGCAAATTGGCCAATACTAGGTGCTGAAAGCTAAGCTTCAAAAGCTTCAATGAAGAAACCATGGCAGAAATACTCCAAAAAGATGCTATCTCATGGACAGGATTCTCAAAATCAGAAAATGCCAAAATTGGCAAACTCTGGAAAAAGCAACACCTTGCTACCAAGGAGGATATGTAGTCAACATGAAGAAAAGCGCCATTGCTGGCCAGGGGCACCTTGAATTTGAGGCACCTGATGAAGTTTCCAATCACTGTTGTCTACACGGCATTTTCTCAACTCTCTCCCAGCTTCACGATCAATCCAGCTGCACGTCCACAGGACCTGTCAAGCAATCAGAGTCAGAGATCAAGCAGAAGACACCTAATAGTGAAAGTTGAAGGAAGAATATGGAGAAAATGGCTGTGTTAAGGAAAAGCACCCCTACTAAGGAAAGGCGCCCATCTTTTTGGGAAATCAGATGTTGTCTACAAGCTTGGTGACCTCCAGCATGACTTTCTCCGTTTTGATCAATCTCAACGACACCGTCAGCGAATGTCATGTCCCCGTTTTAGC
>VDFB02288123.1:0-65173 GCA_007258455.2 Sequoia sempervirens | reverse complement strand
TGTTTGAAAAATTCTTCTATTTGAATTTCAAAGCCAAAGAGGACAATTATTTCTCTATATGTACCATCTAGAGTTCTGCAAGTGAACCCTTTAGAGCTTTAGAAAGCTTTTATGATGGTAAATCAGGCCACCTAACCATACTATGTATAAAATAATAGAGGATTGCAGGGGTAACCAAGAGGTTTGAAAATTTTAACTCCAGGGCCATAGGATCTTTGTGGCATGCGGTGAGTCAAGTTTTTCATACAAAGGAATGGTTTATGTTAGCATTTTTTTCAAAAAATGTTACAATGTAGGATCTCGAAAGCAATATGAAGGACTAAGTCATTATTGATGAATCTTGACCCCTTAGATTCATTTACATGATGTTAAACATTAAACAACTATGCATAAACAAACTGTTTATAGAAGGGGTTCCTTAACAATGGCCAATCTTCAAAACTTCACATACATAATGGTGAACACATTTAACTAGGTGTATTGACACATAATGGTTTCCATGTGATAAAGTTTGGCTTCAAAATTCTCTTTCATTAAGCACTGAAGATGAAGACAGCTATATATTTTGTCATATAAAAATTTACGTGTGAAAGTCTATTTCCAAGGAGTAAAACTGATAACTTCACATACATAATGGTGAACACATTTAACTAGGTGTGTTGACTCATAATGATTTCCATGTGAAAAAGTTTAGCCTCAAAATTCTCTTTCATTACTGAAGATGAAGATAGTTATATAGTTTATCATATAAAAATTTACCTGTGAAAGTCTATTTCCAAGGAGTATAACTGATAACTTCACATACATAATGGTGAACACATTTAACTAGGTGTGTTGACACATAATGATTTCCATGTGAAAAAGTTCGGCTTCAAAATTCTCTTTCATTATGAACTGAAGGTGAAGACAACTATATAGTTTATACTTTATCATATAAAAATTTACCTGTGAAAGTCTATTTCCAAGGAGTATAACTGATGCTGCATCAGAAGCAGCATCCTCTCTTGCCTGTAATCGTAAAGACACTCCAACATCAGCAAGTGCCAAGGCTGGTGCATCATTTATCCCATCTCCTACCTGCAAAAGGAGTATTCTGATGACTTGCATAAATGTGAGTAAAATTACTTAAAATAGATTAAAAAAACATCTGTTCCATGTATGGACAAAACATTCAAAAGAAAACAAAGAACCTGTTTGGGAGAAGATAAAAGAAAAGTGGGATACAGCTTTTCAAGGAATACTCAGAGCATCATGAAAGACTTTACATAACAGACAACCAAAACTTTGAAGTAAGATCTATCAGGATAATAAGGCATACAAATTGGTTAATTACATCCCAGGAATATTCACCTTGAAACTTTAAGAAAAGAAATTTCATAGGAAGAAAGATATAAAAATAATTTAGTACAACTCACTCTCTTCTCCTTACAAAGAGAAACAGAAAAAAATAACCTTTCTTCTCAAACGAGACCCATTTGAAGTAGTGACAGGATAAAAATATCTTAGCCATTTGATTTTCAAAGCAATCTCAACTAGGAACCATGCACAATGAAAAGAAAACAAGGGAGTGTAAAGCACGTATAGAACAAATTCAAGGATGATGAATTGTGGGATTGGAAGACCACCAGGGTTTTGTTTGGCTTACTTGTTACACCAATTGTGTTGTATGGCTGTGAAGTTTGAGACAACAACTCACACCTAAAATGGGGACAAGTAAAGAGAGTCCAAAAGTGCTTAATCACAAGAAGTAGATTCAGAGTCAAAGTTTCAGCCCCAAACAATATTCTACTGGAAGATGTCATATTTTTCTGAAGGCAGCAGTATGATCCGTTTACCGGGATACCTGAAGAAACATATGATGTGGACACTAGTAGATGAGCTAGAATAGTAGAGGGAAAATTGAAATTCAGAATAATTAAAGAGATATAAGTTGACTTGGATGCAACATAACAAGTGAATAAATAGGAGCATTAATTTACAGGAATGTCCTGATACAAATAAAAAAGACAGTGAATGTATGAGGGAAATTTGAGGTTGGCCATATTAACAAGTGAGTTTGGAAAGAAATGGAAATAGTATCTCAATGAATTCAAACCTAAGTTATTGGTTCATTCAAAAAATGCCCAAATCACTGTACAAGATGGGGCATTGCCTGGGTTCAGCCAAAGCACAGCCATGCCATCTCGAGTAACCATGTGGGTACATCCCAATGTACCCATACGGTACCCAAGATGGCAGGTTTATTCCTTAGCTGTACTCAAGATGGTAAGTCTGTGCTCCAATTGCACTCAAGAGAACCCACCACAAACAGGTAGAAAAAAGCACCCAAACATTTTTAAAATGATTTTTTAGAAACAAATTTTCTTTTATTTTGTCATAAAGTGAACCTAAACCATTTTTTAGACCCTGAGATGTGGATAAATGTAATGTCCCTTCCTTAGGCAGCCCAAACTATAGTGGAGGCTGGTCTACTATTAGGGTTCCCATAGGTCAGCAGAATGGTTAGGGGACCCAATTGAGGGCTGTAGAGTTTAGCTGGGAGCCTTATGCACTTTTCAGTTGATGAATCCAGGGTTAAAGTGAAAATATTAAGGCTTGCTTTAATGGAATAGTAAACGGTGAATAGTAACTGAAAATCATAAGGTGAATAGTAAAAGGTGCCCCAATCCTAGCAACTCAAGTTGTTTTTAAAAAGTGGCCCTTTTCTTTGTGTTGTACCCAAAATAAACTTTTGCTTCAAAAAGATATTTTTGTTAAAATGATCTAGGTCATATAAAAATGTTGTCAAAAGTATGTTTTAGGTCAAACAGAACATAAGGTTTTTGTGGGTTTGTGTCAAAGAACATATGTGCAAAATTCTGAGAATTTAAAAATAGGGTTTCGCGCCCCTATTTTTAGGAAACCCCTGAGAATAGGACCTGTTGTGACCTTTTCACACATCACCCCATTTAAAATGGGGACCCCCTAAATTTTGCTCTGTTCCTCATCTTTTGGATTTGGTTTTGTCTCTCTCTCTCTCTTTCTGTCTCTCTCGTTTCTGTTTGCCTTTCCGGGGATGTGCCCGTCTTTGAGCTTAAACTTGAAATTTTGGCTAAGTCTAAGAATTAGGGTTTTGAATCTTCCGGCCAGTTTGAAGTCGAATCGAGTGAGCAAATTAAAATTTGAGCTCGGCACTACATTTAGTGAGCTTCTAGCAAGGTCCCAACAAAATTTCATTGAATTCCGACAACTTACTATTTTTAGTAAGTACCTAATTTGGGACATTTTCTCAACACTTTTGAAATTCTAACCGTTACACTGTGTCCGGAGCATGTCAAACCGCTTGCCTACAAATTTTGAGCTGAAACAAACAACTTTCTATTTTTAGCAAGTATCACCTTCAGGAGCAGATTTTAGGGTCTGCATGCGAAGTTTTTTAGTGCATGTCTAGAGAATAGTTCTGGGTTTTCTGAGACCTACGTGGTGATATAACATGCAAGATGAGATGATAACTTTCAATAGTATTCACTTCGGAGGCTATTTTTAGGGTTTACATGTTGGAATTTTCAACGCATGTCTGGATATTCTTTGTGGGTTTTTTGGAAGCTTCGCAGTGATGTAGCATTCAAACTAGGATCAAGACCTTTTTCAAGAGCTGTCTTCAGAAGCTATTTTTAGGGTTTGCATGCAGGACTTTTCAGCATATGTAAGCATATTTTTCATGGGTTTTTCAAGAGCTACACAGCAAGGTAACATGCGAGGCAAGATGATCACTTTTTTAGGCACTTACTATTTTTAGCAGGATCACTCTGACAGCTGCCCAACACTTCAACGTCACGAATAGGGCGACCTGCAACAGAAATGGGGTCAAACGGAGATCATTTGGTCAACATGCAAGTCAAATTAGGGTTTCCAGCTTCAGAACTTAAAATGAGGGGTCAAATGCCAAAATCTGCAAAAACTGATGTATCCCATCGTGACCGGTATCTTTCAAGGATTCCACTGGTAAAATTTGAAGGCAATCCAAGCACTTACTATTTATAGTAAGTCACTTCTAAAACAGGCTATAAATAGCAAGTCAGCGCGAGACACCAGTGTGAACAGGCCAGTCAACCCATGAGGATCACGTTAGTTAGATTTCAAGTTAAACGGAGTTGCAAAAATCCTGAAACCAAGCAGTTACTATAAATAGTAAATCACCTCCAGAAATAGGCTATAAATAGTAGGACAACACAAGATGGCAATGTGAATGGATCAACTAGATCATGAGGATCCTATGGCGCGAATTCCAAATCAATCCAAGTTGCAGAAGTATGAGAATCAGGGTGTTTACTAAAAATAGAAAGCTTGGCAGGAAGCTAAAAAATGTCTAAGTCTGAGAAACTTCCTACTCAGCCCCCTAAATGCGCCCTCAACTTGATAAAGGTGATGAAAATTTTTCAAGCCTTGTGAAATTCCTGCTCCACACCTCAAATGCGCCCTCATCAAGGAAGGATGCTTGGAAAAGTTACTAAGTGATGGAAATTCCTACAGGACCCCCTAAATGCGCCCATCTTGAAGGGTTGACTTGGAAAATGTTCTAAGGCATTGAAAATTCCTTCACCACCCCTGATATGGGCCCAAGAAGAAGGTAGGTGGAGTAAAAGTTTTTAAGTTGTTGAAAATCCCTGTACACCTAGTGAAATGCGCTCAACTCCAAGAGGCATGAAAGAAAAAGTTACCAAGGGTGGTAAATCCCGCAGGGGTCTTCAAATGAGCCCATGTCACCTAGCACTGTGGAAGATGTTCAAGAAATATTCTAAGTGTGGAAATTCCTGCTCTACACCTCAAATGCGCCCAAGGAGAGAAGTAGTGGTGAGAAAAATGGCTAAAGCAAGTTTAAATTCCTCCTTGACCCCTTGAATGTGCCCACATTGGAGGTGGCTCTAGGAAATGTGTTAAGTGTTGTTGAATTCCTCCTAGGCCACTCATATGCGCCCAAACTTGTCAAAGGGGGTGGCTTTTAAAAGTTGATAATTATGTTGAATTCCTCCACCACTAGCTAAATGCACCCAAGTTGATGGGCTAGCATGAAAAAATTCTAAGTGTCAAAAATTCCTCCTCTATACTTGAAATGCGCCCAAAGTGGAGAGATAGTGGTAAGGAAAAATGGCTAAGGTGTTCAAAATTCCTCCTCACACCCTCAAATGCGCCCATGACTGGAGATGGATGGGAGAAAATTTATCTAAGGCAAAATTGAAATTCCTCCTAGACCTCTCATATGCGCCCATGCTCCTAATGATGATGAATTTTTTTTTTCTAAGTGTTGAAATCTCTCCCTAGAGAAATACGCCCAACCTTGAGAGAAGGTGATAACATTTTCCAAGGCATGGATAAACTGGCTGAGGAGTCAAAATGCGCTAGCTTCATGAAGTTGAATAAAAAATTTCCAAGGCAAAGCAAGAGAAAAAAATACTCCCAGAGATGAAGAATGAAGATGAACTTTGATGGCAAAATATTTTTCTAAGGTATAAACTGTAAAAATTAAAAGTACCCCTTCGTCTATAGACACATGAATTTGGTGTTTTCTGAGGGGAATTCTCTTCTAGGTACTGGATATCTTTGACAAGGAATTGATTTTAAAATTTTCCACACCTTGCCAAGGATTTTAAGATGAAGATTTTTGATGGGCGCTTGAATAATGAAATTTCCTAAGGAGAATTAAAATTTTACTAAGGCAAGAAGGAAAAAGTGTTGTTAGAAATAAAATGCCTTGACTGGCGAAATTGAAGTTGAGTGCCTAGATGATTTTGATCAAATTTTTCATGAAAATAATTTTCCCAAGCCAAAGATGGATAAAATCAAAGTGCCAATGCCTCAGCTAGTGAAATGAATTTCTTAAGGGGGTGCAGTTGAATTTAATATTTTCAAAAGATGATTTAAAAAATGCTAGTGAAGTACGCCTAGACCAGTGAATCTTTTTGAAATTCTAGAAGGTCAAAATATTCTAGATGCCAAACACCAAGTGTTATAGCTGCCTGAGGAGGGAAATTCGAATTCTTGCAGTGGAGTAGTGGAAATTTAATAACTCAACTAAAATTAGCTTCTTCTAGAAATTGACTTGGTTATATGGGTTGTGAAGTTTTGTTATTTTCTCCATCAGCTAGCAAGTTCGACTTAAGCTCTGAAACGAAAGAAGATTGCAGTGGGAGGAAAGTCTAGGGTGAAGAAATTCAGACTTGGGATCTAGGTGTTGAGAGAAATTCGAAGTTGAGCTTTGAGGAGGGATAAATTTGAAGTTGGGGAAGTTGGCTGATACGAACTTGGGCTCTTTCAATATGGAAGCTTTCAAAATCCGAATGATGGGAATTGGAGGCCATCATCCATCAATCACTTCGTACAATATTGTTAGAAGTGGACTTTATACAACTGTTGGTTTTCCACCAGCAATTCAGTGCCCGGAGTTGATCATGGAGTGTGCTAACTGTTACAACCCAGAGCGAAGGACTATCACTTCACTAGATGGCAAGTTGTTCGCCAACCTCACACCTGTAGCTATTGGTGAAGCATTTGGAATTCCCTCACATGAGAAGATGATTTACAAAATGACAGAACGTGCTGAGCATATGTATGCTTCTACATTTGACAGATGTGCTAATATGATAAACTCTCGTTGGATGAACAAGCCCAAGCCAACTCGCACAAAGTTGTTGAAGCAGATAATCTCAAATGATCTGAAGCAGGAATATTGTGATTTGATTATGATGCTCAGTAGAGTCGGAGGATGTCCCCAGGCATTCATCTTTGAGCCTTGGATGTTTTACTACATCAACCTTGTGCTGGAAGGCAGGGAGCATATTGACTGGGCAGTAATGATCAGTGATAATTTGCACGAGCAACTCCAGAGTTTGAGGAGAATGAAAACATTCTATATGGGGCTCATACATTATCTACATGTTGGCTCATATGATGAAGTATAGAGGAATATCATACAAGGAGTCGATTGGGTGTGGCTCTCAGCAGTTCAAGATTCATGAGGCTTGTCCGCAGCTGCACTTGACGAGCACATCTCATTACAAGAGAGTCAATGACGCCTTCAACATGCACATAACGAGGTCACTTTAGCAAAGAACTCATCACAGGATCTCCAAGGAGGCTCAGGAGTTGATAGAAAGGTACAGGTGTTGGTTCATCCAATTTCCAAAATTTACTTACATTAGGCTGCAAGGGTTCTCTTCATATCCATATAGGTTGCCCAAATACCCTACAAACAAGATCTTGATGTTAGTAATATCTAGGCAACTCATCGCCTATGATAAGAGTCAAAAGAAAAAGAAGGGAGGACTTGAATTCCCGATCAGCATGGGAAATTCAGATGAAGTGTGTCCTTTACTGCAGGCAGCCAAGGAAGCTGAAAATGAGCTTCAGTTTTCCCACCTTTCTTACCACACCAGCAGGCAGTATTATGATCCTCATAGGAATATCCGATGGATACTGTTAGAGGAGTTCAAACATAGGGCAAATATTGAGGACTTTTGGGCTAGTGCGTTGGATGAAGCTAAGATAAGAAGGATGTTTTCAAGATTACCTTTGAGCATGATTAGGGAGTGCGAGATTATTCCATTGCCAGACCAGGTAGATGAGGATATGAATGTTCTTCATCCAGATTATGAGACAGTGAGGGATACACCACTCCCACTTCCAGATTGGTTGGAGCCAGAGATTGCGGATTTGGATACACTTTGCATACGAGTCCTGACATTCACTAGAGGATGGGTTGAGAGGCATGTGAATAGGCTTAAGGGCAGGTCAATTCCTCTTACTTACAACTTGATGGGAGATCATAGGTTGCCAATTGTTACAAAGAAGAAACAGGTTGCTCGAGCTCCAGAGTCACGAAGAAAAGAGCCAGTCCAGCCAAAGCCTCCAAGAATTGAGGTAGCATCATCTACGCCATTGGAGACTTGTTCTCCAAGTATACAAGAGGTTTCATTATTTGCTAATCAGAGGAATATGTTGAATAAGGAACAAGAATTACAGGAGGCAAATCAGCCACCATGAAGGGAGTCTGTTGGCCAGAGTGTCAACACACCTACTAGAGATAACCAACAAGAAGAAGATGAAGAAACAGCCACAGATACACACTTCCAACATGAGATTGAGGCAACATTAGAAGATGACACGGTTACAGGACAAGAAGCCCAAGGTTTAGGAGATACTTAGCCTGTAGAAGTCGGTGAGCTTCGTCAAGATGAAGTTAGAGAAGAGGTTCGTGAAGAGGAAGCAAGGAATGAGCAGCCATTTGTTATTTCCGACCTACAACAGGTAGTACCAGATTGGCTCAGAGGCAGGATGAGGAGACCCATTGAGGAGACTGATCTAGCAGTTGAGATGGTGGAATTCCTAAGTAGGATTAGTGCGCCTCTGACAAAGAAGAGAGCTAGGAAGTTTTTGAGGATTTCAATAGATGAGGATGGCTATCGCACCCTTCACATGGCTGTGCCAAGGGTTCAGTGTGATCGAGATGAGGCTGTTCTAGAAAATTATGTGATCACCACTGTGGAGTTAGGTTGCCCCACGAGAGCATAGATAATTGAGGAGTGTGATAAATCCTACCAGGCACTCAAGGATAGGTTACTCCAAACTGAAGGCAAATATAAGAAATTGAAGAAGGAGCACAAGACTTTGATTGGTTACGCACAACATTTGTCTCATCCTTGTGGGCAAGAGAATCCAGTGATTGAGCTTCCAACAGAGTTTCCTAGAGAGTCTGTCAACGGCTTGGAAGATTTGAGGAAGATGGCATAGGAGGTGGATAAGTGGGTTGCTAGCGTTCGTGCTGAGACAAAGAAGTTTATGGAGGATCTTGCTCATGCTTATCAATAGGCTTCCAACATTGTGGCGTGGATGGATGCAGTTGATCAGGCTTGGGGCGATGCTCATATCTATTAGACCAAGGTTGTCCTTCGTCTAGAAGCTTTGATGCATACTCCCTTATAGACTTTGGTTGAGGGAGGCATGATACAAGACGGTGATAGATATGATTTCACCAACTGGTACTCTTCAATTGTCACAGGCCGAGGATTCTTTGATGCAGCACAGGCAGATTCAGCCAGGGTCAGAAAGGCCATGGTGAACATTCTTGATGGAGTCCTAAACACATTAGAGGCCATCTTTGCTAGGAGGTTGACTTCTGAGGAAGTGACTGCTGATGGTTTGAGGAGTAGACTGCCACCTTTCTTTTCAAAGGTGAAGACTTTTGTTCAGAATGACTTTGAGAACACCTCAACTTTCTCCAGCATTATTCAGAACACTCAGGATGCTTTAGTTGCTTGGAGAAAGTCTTGTACTTGACATGGGAAAGCAGTTACAGTGTTGGAGTTTTAGCTTGATCATATTCCGCCTATCTCGGTTCAGGAGGTTGAAGCTGTGTTGGCTAGATTCATTGATTTTGCAACCAAGGAGAAGGAGAATGGAAACGTCTTTCTAGATGATGACCTTCTAGATGATTGATAGTGGGCATTGATTGCTTTTGCTATTTTGGGAGTGAGTGGGAATCTTTTAACTCATTTATTGTACCACTCCTCATTTTGGCAGTTTTTAGGCTTAGGGCTGATGTGGCTTGATTTAAGCCCTCCATTTGATTGTAATCTGAGCCGTCCATTGGACTTGGCCAGCTATAAAAGGGGCATCCCCCCTCATTTGTATCTTATTAGATCAGATCATTAGACTAGAGAGTAGATATTTTGATAGAGCAGATAGATAGCTTAACATTAGTTTGTTAGCATAGCTTGAAGAGGAAGGAAAGCTTTCTCATTGAATGCTTTGTAAAAGGTTGTTGTGAACACTCTCTCAATAAAAAGAGTTTTCATTGATGATGATTGCATCTTTTGTTGTGAGTAGCTAGCAAGGCTTTTTCATCCTTCTAAATCACTTAGCATTTTCAAAGTAGCGTAAAGTAGAATAAATTTCATTTCATGCAAGTAGTTAGTTGTGGATTGTAGTGTTTGATCAAGGCAATTTCGTTTAATCCATACCACTAGCAGCTTGCTAATGGTAAGTTTTCCTTGTGTGGTCGACTGGAATACTCTATAAGCTTAACTTCGGTTATGATTCACATCTTGGCATGCGTCGTCTTGATGGTGTCTTTATGCTGAATTGTGACTTGAACACTCCTTGCTACCCCCTTGAAGATTGCACCGACTTTGTAGAGGTTGTCCAACGCGAGGCAATGCAAAGTCTGGTTGAGGCTTGCTGAAGTTGATCCCACGTCCTGCTTTAGGATAGAACTTAGACCTTCTAAATCCTGCACTTATTTAAATTCTGCACATTTTTTATTAGTATAGGAAACACGTACCTCATTGCCAAATCATCCGTATTGCACGAAAATCCCATTCCATCATTAATTTGCTGTCAGCTGCCATGAACTTGTGACAATTGTGTAAGTCCCCTTGTGAAAACAGCATATCACAACGAACCAACTGAGTGTACTCCACTGCTTTGAAGGAACCTTGGAGTTGAACGTATGATCTCTCTCACAATCTTAGCATACGGAATACTTTGATCAAGAGAGAATGGAGTAACCGTTGGATACTTTATTCTATTGATTGGTGCGGTCACAAAAATCACATCAACAAGACCTTGCTAGAATTCATTGAAAATGATTTTGATAGTATGAATTGACTTCATGATCACACTGGTCAAGTCAAAATCACCAAAAGGTTAGTTTTACTTTGGTGGGTCTATTTTCATTTTTCAAGAAGAAAGTTAGGACCTCCGTAGCCATTAATGGCAAATTGGCCAATACTAGGTGCTGAAAGCTAAGCTTCAAAAGCTTCAATGAAGAAACCATGGCAGAAATACTCCAAAAAGATGCTATCTCATGGACAGGATTCTCAAAATCAGAAAATGCCAAAATTGGCAAACTCTGGAAAAAGCAACACCTTGCTACCAAGGAGGATATGTAGTCAACATGAAGAAAAGCGCCATTGCTGGCCAGGGGCACCTTGAATTTGAGGCACCTGATGAAGTTTCCAATCACTGTTGTCTACACGGCATTTTCTCAACTCTCTCCCAGCTTCACGATCAATCCAGCTGCACGTCCACAGGACCTGTCAAGCAATCAGAGTCAGAGATCAAGCAGAAGACACCTAATAGTGAAAGTTGAAGGAAGAATATGGAGAAAATGGCTGTGTTAAGGAAAAGCACCCCTACTAAGGAAAGGCGCCCATCTTTTTGGGAAATCAGATGTTGTCTACAAGCTTGGTGACCTCCAGCATGACTTTCTCCGTTTTGATCAATCTCAACGACACCGTCAGCGAATGTCATGTCCCCGTTTTAGCTGACACTGTTTGTCGAGGAGTGAGCCTATTATTTCGATCCTCGTAGGCTACAGATGGGTGCAGAGGATCATCGGAGGCAGTTGCTCAGTGTTTGGTAGCTCCAGTTTTGCAGTTGTGTCAGGTTGGGCCTTCGCAGAATCTTCCAGAGTGCTTTTTCGGGAACTTTCTATTTTTAGAAAGTTAGGTCAGGGAAGCTGCTATTTCGGGCAGGGCACCTGGTTCAACCTTTCAGCTCAGAATCGACCCAGTTCAGCAGTTTGATGTTCAGACGGAGAAATAAGGAGTATTTAATGAATTATTAAATATTTAATATTTTGACTTTATAATAAAGTCACTTTATTGAAATATTTAAATATTTAATTATTTGGCTTAATTATAAAGTATTTATTATACTTTATAATAAATTATTAAATGTGACTTAATGAGTATTTTATATTCATTAAAAAGTGGACGCCAATAATTAATATTTCTCCTAAGTTAAAAGTGTGAAATTAAATCATTTATTTAAATGATCAATTAAAAGGAGATTGGGTCGAAATTCTTCAAGGAGTATATATTTACCAGTCAAGGCAAAATCGAACCATCTTGATTATTATTCAATTTTGTCTTTATTGTTCTGAGCATTGGAGTTTGCAAACCTTAGGGTTTCTAGCAGACAGACGTTTCTGGAGAACGAAAACTCTTCAGAGATTAGGCAGACTGAGGCTGTGAAATACCAGTTTAAGCTTGCATCTGGGTGACTTCATTCAGGAGTTACAGATTGAACTTATTGACAGATTCAGACAGAGTTTTTCAGAGGTATTCATCTGGCAGTATAGGCGACTTTACCAGGGAACTTAATTCAGAGAACAGGCATTTATTCCTTGAGGCCGTACCATTTTAGTGGCTGCTGCAACCAGGCCGTACATTTCTGTACTTGCAGGCCGTACCATTAGTTCTTGAGAGATTCGCCTCCTGTCTTCAGTTTCTTGCATTGAGATTTAGGCGCCTCGGTTTACTGGAGACTTTGCATCGAGATTCGAGCTTGGAGATTCACGTCTTCAACCTAGCCGTACCATTTCTTCATTTATTTAATGCAGCTACAGCCGCCATCAGGTTCTTCAAGAAATTTATTGTATTTCATTGTTTATTCTGATTTCTGTATTGTGAAAGCTCTGAGGAAATAATATAATGGTGCGCCCTTACTTTCTGAGCATATTTGAGCTTAATGCATGAAATTTAGAATTTATTTGAATTTATTAGCATTTATTGAGAAAATCGCAGCTTTTAGCAAATTGTCTGAAAACCTCATAAAACACAAAAAAATTACAAACTTGCAAAAACAACAAAAATCAGTGAGGGTTTTGAATTGAGAACCATCTGGGTTCTGACAGCGAAGACAACAGACAAATCAGACACCTGATGACAGAGATCAAACTGGGATCAGTCTTGAAGGTTTACAACATGAAAATCATGAGTCAAAAAGCCAAAGGTGCCCCTGCTGGCCAAGGACACCCATGGTTTTGAAGGACCTAAACTAATTTTTAGGAACTGTGAAACCAGTCATCCTTTCTAGGACTGAGCTGGTTATCCATCCCACGTTCCAGCGAGATCATCAGCCTCATCAGTCAGCAATGATCTCGGATCAGAGCATGGAGGGTCAAAATGGTTAAATTGAAGAATAGTCAAGAAATCGACCAAGTCTGAGGCCAAAAGCGCCCATGCTGAAGAAAGGTGCCCTTGATTTGAAGGCATCAAATTCAGTCTTTGAGCTTTGCAGCTCCTAGGCACACTTAATCAAGGTTGTTCCATCTCAGCAGTGAATCTATCAGCAACAACTCATGATCAACTGAACGACCAGGAGCAAGGATTGAACAGAGGCACTTCACCATGAAAATAATGAAAAAACTATTCAACACTCAAGAAGGACGCCTAAAAAGTCAAAACAAGATATGTTGACTTGAGTTAGAGATTTTAAAGGCAAACTTGGCTAAAACGCCCCACAATCAGTGGAAATCAGTTTTTAGAACTCTAGATCAGGCCAAATCAGTCCTCAATCATGAGTTAGTGCCCATACTTGATGCTTTCAGGCATCAATCATTATATAATCAAGCTAGGCGTCCCATTTCATTATTTTCTTTTGCTGGTTGAAGGCTAAAAACAACAATTTGCTCTCCAAGATGTCTTTAACAGAGGGCTTTGACCATTCATTATTTTTTGAGGATCAGTGGGACAGAAGGATAATTTCTCAAAGTTTGCATCCAGAGGCATATTTTTATAGCAGGGTGGCAAATAACTTGCAATCTTCCTCTTGTCTTCTTCCTCTCTTCTGTCTTAAACTTCTTGCATGTCACAGAAAAGAACAGGCTATCACAGATCTGGCCAACTGCGTATGATTAGCACAATTTTCTAGCAAAACCCATCTCTTGAAATTTTCTAGAAACAACAAACTTGCTGCCCCTATTTTTAGGGATTTTTTCCGAAAAAGTCACGGAATAAAAAATCTAACAAACTGGGTTTGTTCAGCATTGAAGCACGAACAAAACCCATGCGTCAAATTTTTTCCAAAAAAAACTTCTCGACAGGTGCTATTTTTAAGGGTTTTCATAAATTGTCAGAATAGGGTCATGTGTACAATTGATCTTTAAGTTTTTCAGGATGCATTTCTCGCAAGTACAATACAAGACCAAAACGGTCTTGTACCATGATTTCCTGAAAACAATAGACACAAACTTACATCAAGTAAACCCAGACGTCAGCTTAGAAGATTTGGAAGGCATGGACCAGATCACGTTACAAAACATTGAGCAATCTAGAGTGCTTGAGGCTACGTCAATCCCCATCACATTACAAAATGTGGATTTTGTAATTGCTTGCATTAAGAATTACAACCCTACCACACGAGAAATCCGATCAGTGGATGGGAGGGTGATTTACAGCCTTAAACCAAAGGATGTTGAAAGATGTTTTGCTATTCCACCATGTTCAACTAACGTAGTCATATCTGTGAAAGAATACAAAAGAGCATTCAAAGTGGCAAAGGATAATAAAATGCCAACTTTCCCAAGAATGTTGGGCGAGGAGAATTTTGAGACGAGTATGCAGTGATGATCACTCTACTCAACCGGATCACTAGACAGAAATATGGGAACCAATTTTAGTTGTGGATGTACTACATCATCGCTAAGATTGTCAAAAATAGAGAGCATTACAACTGGCCCACCCTCATCAGTGACACACTCCACCAACAAATGACCAGGTTTTTAGAGGCTCATAAGTTCCACATGTGCTCCTATCTTGTATACCTGATTGCCTTCCAAGGTGAGTTTAGGACATTAAACACTGTGGGAACATTAGGTGTGCAGAAGGTCCATGAATACTTTCCGTGACTTGAGTTTACACAAGCAAAATGACATTTCAAGCGGATAAATGATCTTTTCATTATGCACACCATACGAGACCTCGACCATGAGATGCATGTACATATATCACCAGCAACCAAGGAGGCAATGGTGGACTGGGCGGATTGGTTCATCCAATTCCCCACCTTCACCTATATATGTGTATATGGATACAATGGTCATCCTGCCATGATGCCCCTTTACCCTTCAGATAGGGTAATATTCATGGAGTTCTTGCGGCAGTTGGTCGAAGTCCATTCTCATCTACGCCTAAAAAAGAAGATAGTTGCAAGTTTTCCTATCCAGATGGGACTCTACAGGTGTAAAACAGCGACTGATGCCAAAATGATGTGCCAAGAGATGGTGAGACTAAATCTCAAATATCTCATTGAGAGGCAGTCGTATGATCCGAGAGGCCTATATGCAGCACACCTTGAGCAACACTCATCACACGAGTCTTCCATGGAAGACTACTGGGTCAACTATGATGATGAGTTTGATGTACGAAGAAGGAATTGCAGCCGATTTAGGCTCCCACAAATTGCTAACTTTATGTCAGAAGACATGGAGGGCCTATCTGATGACGAAGGGGAAGTCATTCTCCCCTCATTCTTTGTGGATCAAGTAGACTCACAGCCACTTAGAAAAGTGGATTGGTATGGAAAGGAGAACACATCTATAGAGGAAAGAATAAGTAGGGTTGTCAAAAATAGTCAACTTTATTTGGATAGTAAGAAGACAAGGAAGGTAGTAATTCCCCAAACAGAGCCACCATCGGTTCAATCTTCACTACCTTCCACATCAAGGAAGAAGCCCAAATAGAAGCAGTTGAGCAATCCTCCCAAAGGGATGCGAATATCAGGGTACACAAGGGGAAGAGCACAAGAATTACATGTGGAGACAGCCACAAACATTCCTGAGATAGTCATGGAAACCGCTGCAGCCGAGCCAGTGATTGAGATAATCACAACAAAAACATAGCCCATAATAGAAGTAGTTGCAGCGGATACAGTACCTATGATAGAGACAGAACCTCCTATTTCACCACCATCGCAGCAGTCACAGGTCCCCATTGACTTGGACTCTCCACCATGAGACATCACAGCAGCACAATCTCATTCATCAGGCATTCAGGGGGCCTAACATTCCTCCTTCCAGTGAGGCTAGTCAGGATTCAATCTAGCTTGAGGGTCTCCTAGGAAGGAAGAGAGAAAGGCCTTCCTACCAGCTTGACTTCACAGAGTTTGATCATGTCCCTCAAGACATGCCAGCGAAGAAATTGAAGAATCTAGTTCGTGTAGGAAGAAATGTAGATAATGAATTTGTCATAGAGAGGACTACCCCACCTGAGGACAAAAATATACACAAGGTAGAAGTTGAGGACTTCACATTGTTGAAGGTCAACCTCGGAAAGACCACTCGTCAAGTGGAGGCAGATCTTCTCAGAATTGCCTTGGTGAGCGTTCAAGAGAGAATGGCTAAGGACGGAAAAGACAAAGCAGCCTTAAAGGCTGAAAATTAGCAATTGAGGATGTACATATCTAGCTTGATGCACGGTATCCCATACGTCTCAACCTTGCCACGAGAATTGCTAGACCTCCCCGTGGAGAAAAACCATCACTAGCTGATTTCATATGGAAAACACTTGAGAAATCAAGTGGAGGAATTTGTTGTCAGAGGACGGTGTATACTGGCAGAACTATACCAGTTGAGGGACAGAGCACATGAACTTTGCGCAGGACCCAACAGTTAGAACTAGAGACAACAGAGAAGAGGCCAGGAGATGAAGTCACGGTCACAAATTTACAAGTGGCGTACCAATCAGTTACCACTATAGAAAACAAGCAACATCTCTTTGCTTGGAAGGAGCAGATGGCATACAAGGTGAAAGCCTATGATGCCAATTATGTGGAACTGATCGAGTATCGACATATTGTGGTAGGTATTATCAACTTCGCAAGACATTGGTAATATCCATCCCTTGCCTTTATCAACACAAGGGAGGCACCTACATTGAGCTCGACACAGTACAAAAACAATTCCAGGATGTCATCCGTAGCACATTTCTCAATGACCCTAATGGTTGCAAGTTTAGCAAAGTTGTAGCCTTGTCCACCAAGCTAGATGACATAGCTTCCAAGTGCATAGAATATCAGCAGCAACTTGTGACTAGTGAAGAGATGTTGAAACACCACGTCATCATCTTACAGAGCATTAATTGCCCAGAGGCTGAAGAAGTCAATGAATGGATAGAAGGGTTGTTGACCAGTGGAGAAGAGGTGTAAAGCACCCACAAAGGACGCCCTACCCTCCAGAATAGCATTAATGGTGACTGAAGTTAACTTGATGCCCCTTTCCAAGTTAACTCCATGTCCCACAGATCATGCATGTCAGATCCCATTAATTGTAGATGTCTATTTTTGACTTCCACGAATTATGGATCTCAGATCTCCACTAAATGTGGGTGTCTATTTTGGAGACACATTTTGTAACTAAAGTTCACCTTTAGTTTAGTTTCAGTCAACTAAAGTAGATTTCTAGTTGACACTTTGTTTAGTTTCAGTTAACTAAAGTAGATTTCTAGCTAACTCTTTGTTTAGTTTCAATTAACTGAAGTAGATTTCCAGTTACCTGTTTGCTCACCTACTTTTAGACATAGAAATAAATCTTACTGATTGGCAAGAACTAATTGTTAACTCAAGGAGATTTTAGGGTTGCCTACTCCTTTGAGTTCTATAAATAAGAGCCTTGAGCTCATTATTTGCTAACCTTTATTTACTACGCAAAATTGTTGAGCCATTGTTGCCAACAAGTTTGAAAGTGCATATTTGTTTACTCTTGGATGAGAGTTAAATTGGTTTGATGAGCAATTGTGTATGATTTCGTACCTTTGCATGTCCCAATTCTTTGTAATTCATTGAGAAAACTTGAAGAAGGAAATCAAAAGGAGTATGCAATTTGATCTAAATATTTGAGTCCTTTCAAAAACGTCTCATTTTTATAACTTGTTGTTTCAATCTCCTCCTTGGATAGGGGTTCCTCCTCCTTGGATATTTTGTTGTTAACAATTATCGTTTGATGTTGTTTAATGAGTTGTCTTTTAGCCTACACTTTGGATAGGTGTCGTCACCTCCTCGGGAATTCTGTTAGCCAAGTCATCGTACTTTGTTGTTTCTAGTGAGTTGTTTCCTAGCCTATACCTCGGACAGGGGTTCCTCCTCCTTGGCAAGTTTGAGATCCATCTTACCATAAAGAGTGATTGCTTGCACAAAGCCTTATTAATCCAGCATAGATTTGAGAGTTCAGAGCCTCGAGCTCATTCTGGCGAGACAATAGGACCAAGTAATCCAACCATCCATTCCCGCTCCTATGCCCTCATGCTCTGTTTATCTTGGGGAGATAGGATAGATTAAAATCTAGTTTAGTTGTAGTTGAGATTTGCAGAAACCAGAGAAAACCTCAGCTGCAACACATTGTGTTTATGCACCCTTGTGTCCTACTGCTGAGTAAAAACGATAGGAACCTTAGTTTACTATACTTTTTACGCAAAACATCAACAAAGAGGGATCTTCCTCTCTATAATCCGAAGGAGTAGTTACTAAAACACTTGCAATAGCTGTCTGTTTCCAATAAGCACTCCAAAGGTGCTAATTGAAACACCAACACTTTGGATGAAGAAAGACCCTCAAGAAAATTATTTTATTGACTTTTATTAAAAAAGTTCATGAGAGGTTATAAAGTGAAGTGTTGGGCTCTTTTTTGAGCATTCTATTCTCATTTTTACAAAAGCAATTGCAGGTTTGAGCTTTTGGAAGAGGGTTTCAGCAGCATACAAGTCTACTAAGGACCGAATCCCTTGGAGGATGAAATATGCTAACCAATTTTTTTCGATAATTTAACACAACATAACCAGCAATAGTTAACTGGATTAGCGTTAGCATCAAATGTAAAACTGAACTTGGAATGAAAGCTACTCAACGTCAAGAATGTGCACTCAAGATCCCACTGAGGGCGAGGTGCTAATGTATGACGGAGTGTTGAAACTTGAAATTAAGAACTGAGAGGTGGATAACCAGCCATGAAAAACATTTCCACACTACCACCAAACAGTGGGGGGAAAGAGATTACAATTAAAGCAATTCGTCTGCTGCGGCGGGCATCCACAGAGCTGTGGGGATTCACCACTCTGAAAGTGGGTATAAGAGAGTTACAAAACAGATTGTCCACACTGGCGGTAAACCATCCAGGGGTAATTTAATGATAAAACAAAAAGTAATTGCAGAACTGAAAGATTGGTTGGATTAGTAATGCTTAATCTCAACCTTACAAATTAAAACTCTGCATATTACTAATTACAATGATAAGGAATGAACCTTAGATGTTAAGTATGAACTTTTACAATGATATAACTCTCAAATACTGAAGTATATGATCAAAAACTGGAAATTGCAACAATCTGATATAAAAATCAGAATTCTAGAAATTCAACCAGCAAACTGTGAATTTCATAAAATGCTCATAAGTTGGTCAATTTACCTCCGAATGACGAGAAATAAGTTGCAAATGCTCCCTAGAGGTCTGGCGCCCAAGATTCATTCCAGAAACAGCCACCAAAGACTCCAGATTATTTAGCACGAATCCCAATGCACCTCAAAATGGTACGGCCTCCTTAGAAGTTCGATTTTGCAAGATAAAAATAATTACTTGGAATTAAATTCCAATTCTTTGAGGAAGATGGCGCCTTGAGTCAACAATTGGATTGCCAAAATACCCAGAATGAAAATAAAATCACTCAAATTGATATGAACAAAAATCAGCTTCAGCTGTATAAAAACCAGGAAACCAGAACTGTGAAAATACTCCAAAATTCTTCAATCTTTGATGCTCAATCTGCTAGTCTGATGTTGAGAAGCAGCAATGTAGCCAACTAGGTGTTATATTGCAAACACGAAATTGGATGAAAAGCTAGGAGGTAGACATCCTCGAAGCAATATGTCAATTGTCATTTCGACAGCATAACTTTAGCATAATTTTCATGGATGAAATGCTGGAGCAAAGACCTTCAATAAATAAGAGCTCACAAACTCTTCAAATGCCTGAGAAGCAGACCAAAAGACACAGGAGACCCTTCAATTTCCCAAAACCATACAACTTCTCAAGGTGGCGTCCCAAAAAGCCTCATAAGAAATTCACTTTATTCACAAATTCACTTTTATAAAAGTGGCGTCCAATTTCAAGCTGAGGAAATATTTGAATAAAGAATATATAATCTTATAATGAAGGCGTACCCTTCATGGCCCCACTTTTAAAAACAACTTAAGTTATCTCCTTAGGCCAAGGGGGGGGGGTCAACAGTGAATTAAAACATAATGCCTTTAATTAAATATTTTTTCACCAAATAAAGCTTTCTGAAGACCAAACCAATATAACAACTGCTCCAACTGCAAGGGACTAAGAATAGACAACTGCAACTGCCACAACAAGCATTTACTAAAAATAGTAAATAACATGAAATGCCACAAACTCCAAGCCAAGAAACCCTAATTTCACCTCATTCCAGTCTACGGGTTCCGAAATAGACTGATGAATTGCAATGCTAATCACTGATGAGAAGGGGACATTACAGAGGATAGTGGATTGGACGAAAACCCAGTTCACAGAACAAGGAAATCTACTCTAGGTTTCCATTTGGGCATCATCGGACTTCATTACAAGTTAATCTACACTTATAATGGATTGCAACAGGGAGTTATCAGAAAATAATTGCAGATGTTGATAGTTTATGGCAGCTAAGGCACATGGGTATTTGATTTTTATTGCCTATTCTTCCATAGCAACAATTTATCTTCGATTTGGTACCTTATTCGTGGAGTTTTGATCAAGGCCGCTTGTTGGGTATTTTGGGAGGCACCTAGGGTTTGGTAAAAGGTTGATGTTCCTAATTTTTATCATTATTTCCAGCCTATTTGTGATCCTCTACAACACTTATTTCGTCATCATACTCAGCCATACCGTTTGACGTTGTAACAACGAAGTGATTCATGAATTTGACTTCAATAATCAAGCTACAATTGGAGCTATACACCCGGGTATGTGTTTATCATTTTGGGTAGTGTTGATGTGATTTTTATGACCGCACCAATCAGCAGAACAAAGTTGTTCGAAGGCTACTCCATTCTCTCTTGATCAAAGTATTCCATGCGCTAAGATTGCGAGAAAGTTCGCACGTTCAACTCCAAGGTTCCGAAATACTTAGAATACCCTCAGTTGGTTTGATGTGAATTGCTATTTTCACGAGGGGACTTACACAATTGTTCAAGATACTCGCAGTTAACAGTAAATGGATGATTGGAAGGGATTTGTGCAATGCGGATGATTTAGCAATAAGTACGTTTTCCAAAGATAGACTGAAAATAAATGAGTATAAGGGAGAGATGGTTCTAAATTCTATCCTAAATGCAAGATATGTGGAGCTCGATTTCAGCAGACTTCAACCGAATTTCACCTAGCCTCACGTCGGACAGCTTCAGAAAAATTGGTGCAATCTTCAAAGGGATAGTAAAAGATATTCAGATTACAATTTAGCATACATATACCATCAGGACGACGCATATAAGTATACAAATCACAATCGAAGTTAAACTCAAGATAATTTCCGGTCGACCACGCAAGGCGAACTTGTCATCAACAAGCTGCTAGTGGTATGGAATGAAATGAAGCTACCTCAATAAAACACCACACATCCAAAGTAAACTACTTGCATGAAATGAAAATTATGCTACTTTATGCTACTTGGATCCGAAAGGATGAAGAGACCTTGCTAGCTATCCATGACAGACGAATTCCACCATCAATGAAAATATCTATTATTATGAAAGTTTTATACAACAATCTCTACAAAAGTTTTCAAAGGGAAAACTTTCCTTCTTCTCCACACTATGCTAAGCTATCAAACAAAATGCCTCTTTGCTCTAGCCTCTACTCTGATCTCCAATCTCTAGTCTAATTCTAATGAATTACAAATGAGGGGGACTCCCCCTTTTATAGATAGCCCAGTCCAAAGGACGGCTAGGGTTACAATCAAAAGAATGGCTAAGATTAAGCCACCTCAGCCCTAACCCTAAAAACTGCCAGAATGGGGAGTGGTACATTAAATGAATCAAAGATTCCCACTCACTCCCAAAATAGTAAAGGCAATTAATGCCCATAATCAGTCTTCTAGAAGATCATCGTCCAGTAGTGCATTCCCATTCTCCTTCTCTCTGGTTGCAAACTCAATGAACCTGCCAAGTACAGCCTCAACCTCCTGAACTGAAATGGGTGGAATGCAATCGAGCTGGAACTCTAACACCGTGACTGACGGTTCATGCCTTGCACAATATTTTCTCCAAGCGACTAGGGAATCCTACGTGCTCTGGATCAAGCTGGAGAAAGTGGTGTTCTCAAAGTCATCTTGTACAAAGGTCTTCACCTCTGAAAAGAAAGGCACCAGCCTATCCCTCAAATTATCAGCAGTCACCTCATCTGGATTCAACCGCCTAGCACATATGGCCTCGAAGGTATTTTGGACTCCATCAATGATATTGGCCATTGCCTTCCGTATCCTGGCTGAATCCGCCTATGCTGCGTCGTAGAAACCACGTCCCGTGATTGTTGAAGAATACCATCTAGAAAAGTCATACCTGTCATTCTCCTGAATGACCCCTCCATCAATCAACAACCGCAAAGGAACATGCCTCAATGCCTCAAGGCGCTGAATAACCTTGCTCTGATAAACAGAAGCATCTCCCCAGGCTTGATCAACTACTTCCATCTGTGCCAAAATACTGGAAGCTTGCTGAAAAGCAAGGGCAAGGTCCTCCATAAATTTTTCTGTCTTAGCATGAACTCCCGTGACCCACTTATCTGCCTCCTGTGCCATCTTCCCTAACTCCAACAAGCCACTGATTGACTCTCTAGGTATGTCAACTGGAAGTTCTATCGCTGGAATCTCCTGCCCATGAGGACGAGACAACTGCTGCACATATCCTATCAAAGCCTTATGCTCTCTTTTCAACTTCTTGTACTTTCCTTCCTTTTTAAATAATCTGTCCTTGAGGGCGAGGTAGGAGTTATCACACTCCTCTACAATCTGTGCACCTGTGGGGCATCCTAACTCCAGAGTTGTGACCACATAGTTCTCGGGTACTGCTTCATCTCGGTCACAATCAACCTGAGGCACTACCATGTGAAGGGTGCGAGAGCCATCCTCTTCAGTGGATATCTTTGAAAACTTCCATGCTCTCTTCTTTTGTGGTGCGCTGATCCTGTTCAAAAACTCTTCCATCTCAACTGCTGGATCAATCTCCTCGCTGGGGCTTCTTCTCATCCTATCTCTGAGCCAATCATGTACTGTATACTGTATATCAAATGGCTGCTGTTCTTGTGCCTCTACTTCACAGACTTGTTCAACTTCTATATCATTTTGGTGAGGCTCATCGGCCTCAAGTGGCTGAGTATCTCCTGAAACTATATCATCATCGTCTTCCAAAGCCGTCTCTAACTCTTGCTGAAACTGAGGGTCAGTAGCAATCCCCTCATCGGTCTGCGGATCATCTCTAGTAGGTGCGTTGACGCTCTGGCCAACTGACTCTCTCCGTGGTGGCTGATTATCTTCTTGTACTGCTTGCACCTGATTCAATGCATTTCTTTGATCAGCAAATAAAGAAACCTCCTGTATACTTGGAGAACGTGTCTCCAATGGCGTGGGTGATTCAACTGCAACTCTTGGAGGCTTTGGCTGAATAGGCTCCTTCCTTCTAGACTCCGGACCTCGTGTGATTTGTTTCTTCCTGCTAGTGGTGGGTGTCCTGTGATCTCCCATCAAATTGTAAGTCAACGCAATTGACCTACTCTTCAACCTGCTCACACGTCTGTCAACCCACGC
The DNA here is from genome assembly GCA_007258455.2 of Sequoia sempervirens. Classification (NCBI taxonomy): domain Eukaryota; kingdom Viridiplantae; phylum Streptophyta; class Pinopsida; order Cupressales; family Cupressaceae; genus Sequoia; species Sequoia sempervirens. Next base: position 41,567 of record VDFB02288123.1, on the reverse strand, counting down.
TCTAGTGAATGTCAAGACCGGAATGCAAAGTGTGTCCAAATCGGCAATCTCTGGTTCTGACCAATCCGGGAGTGGAAGTGGAGTATCTCTCGCTGCCTCATAATCTAGATGGACGACGTTCATGTCCTCATCCACCTGGTCTGGTACCGGAATGACTTCACACTCCCTAATCATGTTTATTAGCAACCTAGAGAACATTCTCTTCCTGACTTCTGCCTCGTCTGATGCATCAGCCCAATAATCCTCAATGTTTGCCTTATGTTTAAATTCCTCTGACAGTACCCATTTGATGTTGTTATGCAGATCATAGTGCTGTCGGCTGGTGTGATAGGAAAAGTGATAAAACTGAAGCTCACTTTCAGCTTCTCTAGCTGCCTATAATGAAGGACACACCTCATCAGAATTGCCCATGACAATTGGGAAGTTCACACCTCCCTTCTTTTTCTTTTGAATCTTATTGTAGGCAACCAATTGCCTAGATATCTCTAACATCAATATTCGGTTGGTTGGGTACTTAGGCAACCTATATGGGTATGAGGAAAATCCTTGCAGCCTTATGTAAGAAAACTTTGGAAATTGTATAAACCAGCACCCATACCTCTCAATCAATTCCTGGGCTTCCCTCGAGATCCTGTGATGCATCCGCTCCTGAAGTGTTCTTGTGATGTGCATGGTGAAGGCGTCATTGGCACACTTGTAATGAGTAGTACTTGTCAAGTGTAGCTACGGACAAGCCTCATGAATTTTAAACTGATGAGAGCCACAACCAACAGGCTCCTTGTATGAAATTCCTCTATACTTCGTCATATGGGCCAGCATGTAAACAATGTAAGAACCCATGTAAAAGGTCTTCGTTCTTCTTAAACTCAGGAGCTGCTCGTGCAAATTGTCACTGATCATTGCAGCCCAATTGACGTAATCCTTTCCTTCCAGCACGAGGTTGATGTAGTAGAACATCCATGGTGAAATATTCCGAGCCAAATTTTTTTTTGTTTTCAATTAACAGATTTCAAGCAGTGCACCCATTAAGGTTAGAGGAGGAAACCAAAACGTGCAAGAAGCAACTCTAACCAGAATGGCGCCGATGATGGCGAGCATTGGTCAGAGGATCCTCCTATTCTAAAAGCAGGAAAGAACTCGACGTCAAGTATGTGCTACCCAATCCAATGCGGAGTGAGGGGCGACCATATGACGGAGTGAAAACTGAAAGCAATGCTTGAAAGAAACTACTTGAAAATTGAAACACTCAACACCCAGAATGTGCTTGCTGACCCAGAGTGGGTAAGTAGCGACCATAGGGCGGAGATGGATTACAATACAATAACAAAGCCGAAGTAACACTCTATTACAATCGGAAAGCAAGATTCTAAAGGGCTGTCAGTACTACTGCCAGCGTACAATTTTAAAAGGGGATAACTTGCTATCAATACAAATCAACATATGAGCATTTTGCAACAACAGTAGTGAATCCCTTTTGCTGATAAAAGAAACTTAAACAAAGAGATTGTTAAACAGATCCAACCTTGTTCCAAGCTTGGCCAATTCTCAAGGAAGTCTCCACAACGCTATTGAAGATTCTCTCCACCATTCAATGAAGATCTTGGCTGCTTTCTCCAAGCTGTATGACAGACCCTGCACTTCTCAACGAATAACCAGCAACAGCAGATTTCTTGAATTGCTCAAATCTCACTCACCATTTGTTCAAATTGCTTGAGATCTACGGCAAACACTAATATGAAGGAGGCGCACAAACCAATGCCAAGAAACTGACCTAAAATGCAGACATTAATTAATGCACAAATTTCAAGAAGACTGAAAAGTACGGCTCAAGAAGAAAGGGCGATTTCTTTTATAAAATCAAATACTTCTCAGGAAAATCCACAATCTAGTACACATGGGCGCCTAGCTTAGACTAATTGATTTATGCAATACCCATAACCAATTTTTTTGTCTTTTTTGAGTTACAAAAGAAAGTACGAATCTGCTGTAGTAATATGCAATTTCCAGAACTTAACTAAAATGCAGAAACAGAAAACTAAAGATTCGAAATGCAGATTACAATGCACACTATTCAATGATCTCACAAAACTAAGCTGAAATCACTACTAGGTGTTATCTTGCAAACACGAAGCAATGCCCGAGCTAGGAGGCCTTCATTCCTCGAAGCGAACCCAGAGCCAATTCGGCAGCATAACAATACTGTAGTCCAAAGATGGTGAAATGATGCACTAAGACTCCTCTTTATAATTTCTTCCGTTGACTTCGCAAAACCCTAAAATCTGTTTTTAGGTCAAAACCCACTCTCCTCAATCATGGGCGTACTTTTGCCTTCAAGCTTTTGATTTGATATTTTTGAATAAATATCATACTTTATTTCATGCGCCCAACATTAGCTTGCTCAGACTTTAGAAATTATTAAAATATTCATTAATGAGGCGCCACCCTCAAATGACCACCTTTTTAAAACAACCTTAAGTCATTAACTCTAAGCCAAGGGTCAACGTTAAAATATAATAATTAAAACGTGACTTTTAATTTAAATGACTTAACTTATTTCTCCGAAAGTGCCCTGAAGCCAATACTGATGAAGTCAACTGATCAATCTGAAGCCGGAAGTCAACCAACCTGAGCTCATCTGGAAAGCTGCCAAAAATAGAATTTACTAAAAATAGTAAATTCCAAAAAGTGCTCTGAATGCCGAGATGATCATACCACTGCGAAGCCCTCTGAAAACCCAGAAGGAATCTGCCATTGAATCCACCATCCCTGAGCAATGCCCTCCTCAAAATTAGGAAACCCTAATTTTAACTTCCGACTAGCCTTCGGGTTCCCAAAGAAAGGCCAACGGTCACTGGAAATGTCAGGCTTGAGAAGAGGACATTACACATGGCTCAAAAATAAATGATTGCGGGCAACCTCCAACTCGACTCAGCATCATGATAAGATCACAATACTCCTGTTTCAAGTCATCTGCTATGATTTGTCTCGACAGCTTCGTACGAGAGGGCTTGGGGTTGCTCATCCAATGAGTATTGATCGTTTTTGTACATCTCTCAAATGCACAAGCATACATTCGATCAGCTCATTCTCTTGATTTGTAAATCATGTTTCTATGCACTGGGATTCCAAAAGCTTCACCAATGGCAGCAGGAGTGAGGTTGGCAAGCACTTGTCCGTCTGGTGACATGATTGACCTGTGATCCCTCTTGTAGCAGTTGGCGCACTCCATCATCAACTCCGAACACTGAATGGCTGGTGGGAAACCAACAGCTGCATATAATCCACTTCGAATGATGTTGTGTGAAGTGGCCGAAGGTTGATGATGACCAATTCCCAACATTTTATTCTTGAACGCTTCCAAGTTGAAAGAGCCCAAATTGGTATCAATCAGCTTGCCCAACTTCGAAGTGAACTTTGACTCTGGCATAAATGTCTTGCTCAGTTTCTTTATAACAACTTGCCTGGATGCACCATTGTTGTCCTTGCCAGTTGTCCTTGCCTCAACCATCTGCAAAACAATGAACATCCATGAGTAAATTAATTTAGAAAAATAAATAAAATGCTTTGCAGGGCTGCCAGTCGACTTCAAGAAGTTGCAATATTATCTCATTTGCAAACATCAACTTCTCCTTCAACAGATTTTGAATTATCAACCACTTAGTAAGCTTCAACAACTCCACTTTATAGAAAATCGTCCAACTTCACTCTAGCAATCAACAACTTCAAGAGACTTAGCAAGTTCGCACTTCACAAGCTCAGACTTAGATTTTCAAATCGCAGCAACTTCCAAATGACTAGGCGCCTATTTACTTCAGCAACTTCTCCAACTCTAAGTCGTACTTCTCACTTGCACTTGCAGATTTCAACTTCAGCAATAAACTCAGCTTCACCCTTAGAGCAAATTCGAACTTCTTCAACTGGTGAGGAGAAATGAAAAACTTCTCAATTCTTATAGCAAAAATCGAATTCTAGAAGGAGCTAAGTATAGCCAGTGCATTAAATCTCCACTACTCCATTTCAAGAATTCGAATTTCCCTCCTCTGGCATTTTTGACACTTGTCTCTCGACATCAGGAATCTTAATCTTCTAGAAGTTAACCTTTGACTGTCACATTTTAAATTCACTTTCGAAAATTTTAAAATTTAAATTCATCATTTAATCAATTTCCATTTACTAGCCGAAGTTCTGTCTTGCAAATTCTAAATTTGAATCACCTCTGATGCTCTGGAAAACTCATCTGATCGAAATCATCTAGGCAATTCACTTTAAATTCACTGTCGAAGCATTTTCCATTTGAAAAACCATTTTATTCAAATTTTCCTTAGAAAATTTTAAATTTTCCCTTAGGAAAATTCACAATTCGAGCACCGATTAAATTCTTCATGCTGAAGGCCTTGGCAAAGTGCGGAAGACATAGAAATCCATTTCTCATTGAAGATCATCAGTACCCAGAAGAAAATTTTCTCGAAAACGTGATGAATCCATGGGTACACAACAAACGGGTTCATTTAAATTTTAAAATTTTTGAACCTTAGAAAAATATTATTCAACCAATTTAAATCCGTTCTTCATCTCTGCGAACATCCTATTGCTCTGACTTGAGAAATTTTTAAATCCATCCTGCAATGCCAGCATCTTCTGACTTCATCACTGGCAAATCCATCCATGTTCAGGAAAATTATTCATCACCTTCATGTCTAGGCGTATTTTCTTAAGGAAGAAAATATTTTCCTTAGAATTTTTTTTTTTTGAATCACTTTGCAAATTTTACCTTAGGAAATTTTGTTCATCTTCGTTCACCTTGGGCGTATTTGCTTATCATGAAGGATATACTTTGAATCCACGCCCAACATTTTTATTCATCACTTAGCAATATTTTCTCTCATCAACTTTATTCCACCACCTTTACACTCCACCTTAGGCGCATAGCATACTTGATGAAGGATAAAACCACGCCTAGCATACTTCACTTCACACGCCTTGTCAATATTTTCTATTAAATTTCTAACACCTAGCATCAACTTTATTTTCACCACGCCTTGTATTTTATTCACCCTTTACCCACTTCAATCTTGTGCGCATACTAACATGTGTGAAGGATGACCCTTGGGCTTCCTTATTTCGTCTTCACATGGCCCCATTTGGGCGCATTTGAGCCTAGGAGGAGGATGAAAGAAGTTGACTTGTTGACTAGCTTGAGCGCATTTAGCAAGGTGTGAGGGATAAAACTTTTACCACGCCTTCTTGTGACCTTTCAACTTCCTTTCTTTTGTCCTTACATGCCCTCATTTGGGCGCATTTAGGCCGAGGAGGAGGATGAAAGTTGTTGACTCCTTTGACTTCTTTCTTTTTGGGCGCATTTGAACATGCATGAAGGATGAAACTTGTAACGCCTCCAACAAGCGACCTTTCAACCTCCAGCTTTTGTCTTTACATGGTCCCTTTTGGGCGCATTTTGCCATGCATGAAGGATCCATATGGTAGTACTGGTAATTTGAGGCGACATCTGGCGAAGTTAATGGCTTCTTCACATGTTGTGCAAGTGAACTCTGGATGAGGTGCGTTGTGAATCCGACACCAACAAGGGAGCAAAACACCTTTCAAGCAAACATTGCCAAGTTCCATCTGACTTTGGATCCTAAGTATGAATCTCGCGAAAGCCTCATCCACAACTTCTGGAAGGCTATAATCATCAGGTTCTACATCCAATATTCCTGGCTTGGGGACATCCCAAAAGAAAATTTTCCCTTGGAGAACAAGCTCTATCCTTGAGAGGAATGTCAAGCAATTGATTTCTTCGTGCTGGGAGGTCTCATGAATTCGACATCTTCTTGGCAAAGCAAACTTAGACAAATCCCCGGGGTGCAACTGTGCATTCAATATTTCTTGAATCTGAGCAATATCCACAAGACTGTCTTGAGAGCAAGAAATATGCCCATCCATTGAGAAATCTCTTTTTTGATTTTCCATTTTTTGATTTTTTTGAATTTTTCAACTTTTCACCTTTTTTGGATTTTTCGATATAAGAGAGATCTAACATATCTCTGATTTGGCACTTCAAATCTCATACTAGTTCTTTCCAGCCTCCGGAACAATTCAATGCTCGCCCTCCTTCTAGCACCAATTCTGTTGACGTGCTAGAAGGAGAGGCAAGCATAAAATGCATGGTGACCGGAACAATGTGTTCTTTCCTCGTTCAGCCCTCCTTCTAGCGCCAGTTTCCTATTGATGTGATTTTTATGACCGCACCAATCAGCAGAACAAAGTTGTCCGAAGGCTACTCCATTCTCTCTTGATCAAAGTATTCCGTGCGCTAAGATTGTGAGAAAGTTCGAACGTTCAACTCCAAGGTTCCGAAATACTTGGAATACCCTCAATTGGTTTGATGTGAATTGTTGTTTTCACGAGGGGACTTACACAACTGTTCAGGATACTTGCAGTTAACAGTAAATGGATGATTGGAAGGGATTTGTATAATGCGGATGATTTGGCAATAAGTACGTTTTCCTAAAGCTAACCAAAAATAGACTGAAAATAAATGAGTATAAGGGAGAGATGGTTCTAAATTCTATCCTAAATGCAAGATATGTGGAGCTCGATTTCAGCAGACTTCAATCGAATTTCACCTAGCCTCACGTCGGACAGCTTCAGCAAAATTGGTGCAATCTTCAAAGGGATAGCAAAAGATATTCAGATTACAATTTAGCATACATATACCATCAAGACGACGCATATAAGAATACAAATCACAATCGAAGTTAAACTCAAGATAATTTCTAGTCGACCATGCAAGGCGAACTTGTCATCAACAAGCTACTAGTGGTATGGAATGAAATGAAGCTACCTCAATAAAACACCACACGTCCAAAGTAAACTACTTGCATGAAATGAAAATTATGCTACTTTATGCTACTTGGATCTGAAAGGATGAAGAGACCTTGCTAGCTATCCATGACAAAGACGAATTCCACCATCAATGAAAAGATCTATTATCATGAAAGTTTTACACAACAATCTCTACAAAAGTTTTCAAAGGGAAAACTTTCCTTCTTCTCCACACTATGCTAAGCTATCAAACAAAATGCCTCTCTGCTCTAGCCTCTACTCTAATCTCCAATCTCTAGTCTAATTCTAATGAATTACAACTGAGGGGGACTCCCCCTTTTATAGTTGGCCAAGTCCAACGGACGGCTCATATTACAATCGACTGGATGGCCCAGATTGTGCCACCTCAGCCCTAAACCAGATTCACCCTAAAAACCGCCACCAAGAGGAGTGGGGTAAATGAGCCATTAATGTCCATCATCCTTCTAGAAGATTCCCATTTGTAGACGCGTTCACACTGTTCTCGATCTTCTTCTTGACGTTGTTCTTCAACTTCTTCTTTGTCACTTGAGTTATACTAAGTCTCAACACTTAGCCATTTTCTTGCAACTTTCCTTCCTTTGAGGTTGAAATGTCATTTTGGATCACTTAAGTCATCACCGCTTGGTCTCGACGTTTCTCTTGCAAAACAAGCAAGGAGAAGAGTATTAGAACATTTCATAAAAAGAAAAACTCAGCTTACTTACCTGGATTTTCATGTTTTGATCTCCAAGGGTTCATCGTTTTCTTAGCCAACTTCATCCTCAAATTCTTCATGCCTTAGCCAAATTTCCAACCTATCTTGTATTTTGCCTGGCGCACTTCACTTTGATATTTCATCCAACTCAGGCTCGAGAAAAATGCTTTCATCAGGAACTTGATAAAAAATTATGTAGGTGCCCAACTTCAAATTCATCCGCCAAGGCGACATATTTCAACATCCTTTTCCTTGCCTTAGAAAAATTTTCAAACTTTTACTTAGGAAATTCATTATTCCAGTGCCCATCAAAATCTCCATCCTGAAAGCCTTGGCAAAGTGCAGAGGGCCTTGAAATCCACTCCTTGTCGAAGATCTCCAATACCCAGAAGAAAATTTTCTCCAGAACTTGTCGAATTCATGGGTATACAACGAACGGGTTCATTTAAAATTTAAAATTTTGAACCTTAGAAAAATATTTTTTTTACAAACTTGTTCCATGTCTTCATCTCTGTGAGTGCTTCGCTGCTTTGACTGGAAATTTTTTTGTATCAACCTGTGCAGCTGGCATCCTTCAACCTCTTCACTGGCAATTTTGTTTGTGTCTCAAGAAAAAAATTCATCATCCTCCATTAGACTTAGGCATTTTTCCTAAGGAAGAACATTTTTGTGCCATAGAAAATATTTTTTTTGAATCACTTTGCGAATTTTACCTTAGGAAATTTTGTTCATCTTCGTTCACCTTGGGCGTATTTGCTTATCATGAAGGATATACTTAGAATCCACGCCCAACATTTTTATTCATCACTTAGCAATATTTTCTCTCATCAACTTTATTCCACCACCTTTACACTCCACTTTAGGCACATAGCATACTTGATGAAGGATAAAACCACGCCTAGCATACTTCACTTCACACGCCTTGGCAATATTTTCTATTAAATTTCTAACACCTAGCATCAACTTTATTTTCACCACGCCTTGTATTTTATTCACCCTTTACCCACTTCAATCTTGTGCGCATACTAACATGTGTGAAGGATGACCCTTGGGCTTCCTTATTTCGTCTTCACATGGCCCCATTTGGGCGCATTTGAGCCTAGGAGGAGGATGAAAGTTGTTGACTTGTTGACTAGCTTGAGCGCATTTAGCAAGGTGTGAGGGATAAAACTTTTACCACGCCTTCTTGTGACCTTTCAACTTCCTTTCTTTTGTCCTTACATGCCCTCATTTGGGCACATTTAGGCCTAGGAGGAGGATGAAAGTTGTTGACTCCTTTGACTTCTTTCTTTTTGGGCGCATTTGAACATGCATGAAGGATGAAACTTGTAACGCCTCCAACAAGCGACCTTTCAACCTCCAGCTTTTGTCTTTACATGGTCCCTTTTGGGCGCATTTTGCCATGCATGAAGGATCCATATGGTAGTACTGGTAATTTGAGGCGACATCTGGCAAAGTTAATGGCTTCTTCACATGTTGTGCAAGTGAACTCTGGATGAGGTGCGTTGTGAATCCGACACCAACAAGGGAGCAAAACACCTTTCAAGCAAACATTGCCAAGTTCCATCTGACTTTGGATCCTAAGTATGAATCTCGCGAAAGCCTCATCCACAACTTCTGGAAGGCTATAATCATCAAGTTCTACATCCAATATTCCTGGCTTGGGGACATCCCAAAAGAAAATTTTCCCTTGGAGAACAAGCTCTATCCTTGAGAGGAATGTCAAGCAATTGATTTCTTCGTGCTGGGAGGTCTCATGAATTCGACATCTTCTTGGCAAAGCAAACTTAGACAAATCCCCGGGGTGCAACTGTGCATTCAATATTTCTTGAATCTGAGCAATATCCACAAGACTGTCTTGAGAGCAAGAAATATGCCCATCCATTGAGAAATCTCTTTTTTGATTTTCCATTTTTTGATTTTTTTGAATTTTTCAACTTTTCACCTTTTTTGGATTTTTCGATAGAAGAGAGATCTAACATATCTCTGATTTGGCACTTCAAATCTCATACTGGTTCTTTCCAACCTCCGGAACAATTCAATGCTCGCCCTCCTTCTAGCACCAATTCTGTTGACGTGCTAGGAGGAGAGGCAAGCATAAAATGAATGGTGACTGGAACAATGTGTTCTTTCCTCGTTCAGCCCTCCTTCTAGCGCCAGTTTCCTGTTGATGTGATTTTTATGACCGCACCAATCAGTAGAACAAAGTTGTCTGAAGGCTACTCCATTCTCTCTTGATAAAGTGGGTGCCCCTGGTAAAGAAGGGCGCCCAGCTTTTTGAAGGGGCTAATTCAGCAATTAGGGTTCAAAAGTATGCTCAATCTCTTCAGCATTCAGTCAGCTTCGACACGCCTACCTTTGTCAGATTATCCGACTGTCCAATCTCTGGAAAGTTCAAATCGAAGACAAACATATAGAATGAAGGTTTCAAGCTTGATGAGAAAGTCAAATGAAAAATGGCTAAGTATGGCAGGTTTGGGCGCCCCAAGTCAAGATGGGCGCCCAAGTTTTCAGAGGTTCAAACAGATGAGTCCAGAGAAGTTGCTCTAATATGATCTCTTCGCAATCGATCCAGCTTTCCAATGAGATATCCAACACGTCAATCGGAGGCCACAGTCGCAAGATGCAAGAAGCTAAACAGGGGGTCTGTGTCATGTCCCCATCCTAGTCAGCACAGCTGGTGACGAGGTTAGCCTATCATTTGATCCTCGTAGGCTGACAGGAGTGTTCAGAGGATGCTTTTTGGCAGTTGCTCAGTGTTGGTTAGCTCCAGTTTGCAGTGTGTCAGGTTTGGGCCTTCGCAGAATCTTCCAGAGAGTCTTTTCAGAGAACTTTCTATTTTTAGAAAGTTAGGTCAGACGGAAGCTGCTATTTCGGGCAGGGCACCTGGTGCAGTGATTTAGCTCAGATTCGACCTGGTTCAGTAATTGTTTGATTTGACGGAGAAATAAGGGGTAATTACTGAATTACGAAATATTTAATAATTTGACTTTATTATAAAGTCACTTTATTGAAATATTAAAATATTTAATTATTTGGCTGAGTTATAAAGTATTTAATTATACTTTATATTATATTATTAAAAGGTGATTTAATGAGTATTTAATGCTCATTAAAAAGGGACGCCAATAATTAAATAGATTCTCCTAAGTCTTAAGTGAAAATTAAATCGTTTATTTAAATGATTATTTTAATGAAGGATTAGGTCGAACTTTTCAAGAGAGAATATATTACTCTTCACAGGCAAAATCGAACTATCTTGTTTATTATTCAATTTTGTCTTCTGAGCATCTGAGCTTTGGAGTTTGCAAACCCTAGGGTTTCTGGCAAACATCGTTTCTGGAGAACGTAACCTCTTCAGAAATCAGGCATACTGAGGCTGTGAGATACCAGCTGAAGATTGCACTTGGTGATTTCATCCAGAAATCACAGATTGAGCATCATCAGTTAATCAGACAGAGATTCATCGAGTTCAGCAGAGATATTCACCACCTTTCAGAGGCGACTTCATTCATTTCCATTCATCTGAGATCAGGCACGAATTTCAAGAAGCCGTACTTGCATTTATTGCTGCAGACTGGCCGTACCAGCAAGGCCGTACTTCTTTATCACTGGAGAAACGCCTTGTATCTTTGGTTTCTGGCGATTGGAATTGGGACGCAGGGTTATCTAGAGACTTGTGCATTGGAAACTGAGCCCGAGATTCCTCTTGTTATTTCTGGCCGTACTCTGTCCTTTCTGCTGCAGCCGCCATATTAATTACCAGGTTTTTTCTATTAAAATTTCAGATCATGCTTTCATTATTCAGATTTTCACTTTGTAAAAGCTCAAAATAAATAATAGAACAGTACGCCTATGTTTCCTGAGAAAGATCTGAGTCCTCTCATGCAATTTGAATTTGTTTAGAATTTTATATCAATTTCTTTGAGAAATCGCATTTTTACATTATTGTCAAAAAACCTTCAAAATCACAAAAACACCAAAAATTGCAAAAACGACAAAAATCAATTAGGGTTTGAACAGAGAACCACAGGGTTCTGACAGTGGTATCAGAGCACAGATCTCCTGCCATCCTGTGCTTTTTCAGTGATTATTCAGAATACAGTGCATTTCTGGGTTGCCTTTTATGAACCAAGACATTATTCAGTATACCAGAGGTGTAGGGACAGGCAAAGACGAAGACTGGACAGGTCCTCCGATTCCAGAAGGTCAGACAATATCAGGAGTGCTTGGTTTTCACAGATCCAGTTCAGACGGTAGTGAAAACAGTGTTGCAACCCTAATGGCAGATCGTGAGACTTCCTCAGAGACTCGCAGGGATCCAGGGAAGGCACATGCAGAGGGTGACATTACGATGAGGAGTTTAGACGGAGACACGACAACATGATGGATATGATGTCGCAGTTGATGGGTACTATTAGGCAGTGTACGCCCACACAGCCTCATTTCATACAGATTGGACAGACGAGCGGGACCACTCCAGTGGATCAGCCATTGGCATCAGCTCCTAGGCAGCCGTTACCGATCTATCAGGAGCGTAGGCCAGGCCAGCCTACTTTCTTACCCAGAGATACTCCACCACAGACTCCAGGGGCAGAGCATCAGGTGCATCATCAGGACTTCCAGCCACAGAACGGCATGTCGGTGGCAGACTTGACGAGATTTCATGGCGAGTACATGTCTTTAGCGCCTGAGATCCGGCAGGCACTTACGTTTCATGAGTTTATAGATGTCTATAAACCCAGAGGAGGAGGTAGATTTGATCGTAGACCCCCACAGCATCAGCAGCAGCAGCCACAGGTGAATAGAGATTTACAATATGCTGTGAGCAAGATTACACTGCCATATTTTGATGGGTCAGAGAAGACATCAGCTAGGTCATGGGTCCAGAAGTTGGACAACTATCTGTCACTTAGACCTATGCAGGAGGATGAGGCAATTAAATTTGCCACTTTACATCTGGACGGAGTGGCGCATGATTGGTGGCACCACGGCATGTACACATTAGGCCATCATGCGGTTAATACCTATCAGGAGTTCATGAGCAGATTGATAGAAAGATTTGATAGGAAGGATCCAGAGTTGTATTTCAGAGAGTTGGCTCAGCTCAGACAGACTGGCAGTCTGGAAGCATACATTGGCGAGTTTCAGAGAGTGGCAGTCATGGTGACTGGCATTTCAGAGAGGAGACTCATTATATTATTTGTTGAGGGTTTGACAGAACCCATGAGAGGTTGGGTCAAGGCTTTTGACCCTCCCACACTTCAGGAGGCCATGCGGAAGGCACGCAGCATGGAACTTGCCGCACCTCGCAGCAAGTTCAATTCAGGGTCCACTCCATACACGAGACCCAACAGGCCTTTCGATAGAAACAATGACAGAAATAGACCCTTTGACAGGAGGAAGGATCAACAGGATCCGAAGAGACAGAATGCACCACCGTTTGACAGAGAAACATTGAATGAATTACGTAAGAAAAAGTTGTGTTTTTGGTGCAAGGCACCCTATGATGAAAAACACATATGCCCACTTCGTCCGAAAGTCAAAAATAACCAAATGGAGTGGTATTATGAGGGCGAAGAGCAATCTGATCTGTCAGACCAGCAAGCTGATTCCGAGCCTTCAGATGATGAGAAGTCCGAAAATGAGAATGAACATGAAGGTGGAAGGAAGCTACAGGAAGCCCATCTGACTAGTCTTCAGAGAGATGGTTCATTTCGACTCCGTGGGCTCTTAGCAGGTCAGAAGGTGATTACTTTGTTGGATACGGGTGCGACACATAATTTTATTGATGCACGTTTAGTGGAGAGACGTGGTATCCAGACAGAGGCTTTCGAGGGTATCCGAGTCAAGGTAGCTGACGGATACACTCTCAGGTGCGACAGAAGATTACTGATCTGCCGATGAGATTGAACAACTATGAATTCAAGACTGAATTCTATGTTGTTAATATGGGTGATACAGATGTGGTACTAGGGATGGCATGGTTACATGATTTGGGTGAGTTCACGCTCAACCTACGGGATATGGAGATGAAATTCAAGGTTGACGGAAGGCCACATGTCATCAAGGCAATTCGGGACAGTAATCTTAGGATGGTTTCATTCAGACGGATGGAGAGGCTCATTCGTCATGATATGGTTGACTGGGCGGCTGAGTGCATGTTGATGCCAGCCCAGCAGGAGCCGCAGAAGGGGGAGTACCACCCTGACATACAGATTCTGAGGACTAAACACTCCAAGTGTTTAGTGACATTCCACCTGGTAGACCGCCAGACAGGGGTACGGAGCACATTATTGAGTTGGAGGAGGGCGCCAAGCCCGTGATGATCACCCCCTACCGACATCCGAAACGGCTCAAGGATGAGATAGAGAAGACTATTAATGAGTTGTTGGCTATGGGTCATATCAGACCTAGCAAATCCCCTTTTGCTTCATCGGTTGTTTTGGTGAAGAAGAAGGATGGATCACTTCGGATGTGCATCGATTACAGGCAGCTCAACAAAAGAACCATCAAGAACAGGTATCCCATTCCGCGCATTGATGAGCTGATAGATGAGTTGCATGGCGCAGTCTTCTTTACGAAGATTGATTTGAGATCAGGGTACCATCAGATACAGATGAGGGAGCAGGATATTGAGAAAACCGCTTTTCGGTGTCATTGCGGTCACTTCGAGTTCTTGGTTATGCCCTTCGGGTTAACCAATGCACCTGCCACCTTTCAGGCAACTATGAACAGGGTTTTCAGTGCTCAGTTGAGGAGATTTGTGTTAGTCTTCTTCGACGACATTTTGGTTTATAGCAGGTCATGGGAGGGGCATCTGGCTCATTTGGACACAGTCTTGGGTATCTTAGCAGATGAGTCTTTCTATGCTAAGGAATCCAAGTGCGAGCTTGGCATGGAGGAGTTGTTATATCTAGGGCACATCATCAGTGCCAAGGGAGTGAGTATGGACCCTGAAAAGGTCCGAGCGATTGTTGACTGGCCGGTACCTGAGAACCTTATGCAGCTCAGAGGGTTCATTGGGTTGTGTGCATTCTATAGGAGATTTGTTAGAGGGTTCTCATACGCCCGCGCACCCTTCGCGACTTGGCCCGAAGAAGGGGCTTTTCGATGGTCACCACAGTGCTTTAGCGAGTTTAAGGTGATCATGACTTCATGTCCGGTGTTAGCATTGCCTGACTTTTCGAAGTCATTTGATTTATTCTGTGATGCATCAGGAGAGGGCATTGGTGCCTTTTTGATGCAGGAGCGTCATCCGATTGCATTTGAGAGCAGGAAACTCAGGGGCCCTGAGAGATTTTATAGCATTTATGACAAGGAGATGTTAGCCATTATGCATGCATTGGCTAAGTTTAGGCAGTACTTGGTAGGCAGCAAATTCAGCGTTCGTACAGATCATAACAGCCTAAAACATTTCCTTGGACAGCGAGACTTGAACGAGAGGCAGCAGAAATGGGTCAGTAAACTGCAGTCATATGACTTCGACATTACTTTCATTAAGGGGAAGCAGAATATAGTAGCTGACGCCTTGTCTCGCAGACCCCAGTTGAATGCCTTATACCTTTGGAGGCCGGATCATTGCGGTATGCTAGAACCCATGGGCTTCTAGCATCGTTAGCGGGGACAGGTAGATTGTAGTGGCTTGATCATTTACAAAGTGATTCTTTGGTTCGGCTCTGAGTGCGGACTTCTGATTTGAAACCTTTCCGCGACCTTCCTATGGCGGGCCATCCGGATACTAAGACTTACAAAATGGTTCGGGAACGGTTTACTTGGAAAGGGCTGAAACGATGTTTTCAGTATGTCCGTGAGTGTTCTGTGTGCCAACAGAACAAGCAGGAGCACACTTATCCTGCTGGATTACTCGGCCACTTCCGATACCTGACAGGAAGTGGGAGTGTTTATCTATGGACTTTATCCGGGTTTGCCGAAGCCCAGGGTAAAGATTGCATTTATGTAGTGGTCGATCGGTTGACTAAGTACGCCCATTTTTCCCGATTACGACTACTTTCACAGCATCGCAGACTGCAGAGTTGTTCTTCAGAGAGGTTTTCCGATTGCATGGATTACCTCGGACGATAATTCGTGATAAAGACAACGGTTAAGGGCAACTTTGCGGAAGTTGTGACTTTGTGACACTGGAATACCGGCTACCATCCACAACCGATGTGTCAATAATTGGGTGGAAGGTTATTTGCAATTATATAGGCGGTCAGCAGAGAGCTTGGGTGAGGTGGATTTACTTGTGCGAGTATTGTTATAACTCGACTCACCATATGGCGATACAGATGACCCCCTTCATGGCATTGTACGGGTATGAGGCGCCCAATCTTCTGGATTTGATTTTGAGCGATAGCAGAGTGCCGAGTGAGGTGATATGATGCAGAGTGAGGACATCTTGGTCTCTCGAGACAATATCCGCAGGCCGAATCAGCATAGCAGTAACAGAAAGGTTGGCGCAGTTTTGGTGGGTGATATGGTGTACCTCATGTTGCAGCCGTATCGTCAGTCTACTCTGCGGAAGAGTGGGGCAGAGAAACTAAACCTCGCTACTATGGTCCATTTCGTGTTGTCAGACCAGTGGGCGAGGTTGCTTATGAGTTGGACTTGCCAGCTGATAGCAAGGTCCATAATGTATTTCACGTTTCTCGCCTGAAGAAGGCATTGGGTCAGCATGTTGTTCCCTCTCCAGTTTGCCACCCCTTGATGATGAAGGGAAACTGATACTAGTACCTGAGGCCATCCTTGATATGAGAGAGAGACACCTTCGGAGGCGTGTGATCAGGGAATATCTGGTCAAGTGGAGAGATTTGCCAGTTGAGGATGCTACATGGGAGTCAGAGGCGATTTTACGGCATCGAGTTGAGATTGCTTGAACAACAATTTCGAGAGAATCATGTCCCCATCTAGTCGGCCACGGTGGTAGCGAGTTAGCCTATCATTTGATCTCGTGGCGGGGTATTCGGAAGGATCCTTTTAGCGTGCCGTGTTAGTTAGCTCCGGTTTGCGGTGTCAGTTTGGAGCCTTTGAATCTTCGAGAGTCTTTTGAAGAACTTTCTATTTTAGAAAGTTAAGTTGACGGTGCTATTTGGGAGGGCAATGCGTGATTTAGCTCAGATTGACCTGGTTCAGTATTTTGATTTCGAATAAGGGGTAATTCTGAATTACGAAATATTTAATAATTTGACTTTATTATAAAGTCACTTTATTGAAATATTAAAATATTTAATTATTTGGCTGAGTTATAAAGTATTTAATTATACTTTATATTATATTATTAAAAGGTGATTTAATGAGTATTTAATGCTCATTAAAAGGGACGCCAATAATTAAATAGATTCTCCTAAGTCTTAAGTGAAAATTAAATCGTTTATTTAAATGATTATTTTAATGAAGGATTAGGTCGAACTTTTCAAGAGAGAATATATTACTCTTCACAGGCAAAATCGAACTATCTTGTTTATTATTCAATTTTGTCTTCTGAGCATCTGAGCTTTGGAGTTTGCAAACCCTAGGGTTTCTGGCAAACATCGTTTCTGGAGAACGTAACCTCTTCAGAGATCAGGCATACTGAGGCTGTGAGATACCAGCTGAAGATTGCACTTGGTGATTTCATCCAGAAATCACAGATTGAGCATCATCAGTTAATCAGACAGAGATTCATCGAGTTCAGCAGAGATATTCACCACCTTTCAGAGGCGACTTCATTCATTTCCATTCATCTGAGATCAGGCACGAATTTCAAGAAGCCGTACTTGCATTTATTGCTGCAGACTGGCCGTACCAGCAAGGCCGTACTTCTTTGTCACTGGAGAAACGCCTTGTATCTTTGGTTTCTGGCGATTGGAATTGGGACGCAGGGTTATCTAGAGACTTGTGCATTGGAAACTGAGCCCGAGATTCCTCTTGTTATTTCTGGCCGTACTCTGTCCTTTCTGCTGCAGCCGCCATATTAATTACCAGGTTTTTTCTATTAAAATTTCAGATCATGCTTTCATTATTCAGATTTTCACTTTGTAAAAGCTCAAAATAAATAATAGAACAGTACGCCTATGTTTCCTGAGAAAGATCTGAGTCCTCTCATGCAATTTGAATTTGTTTAGAATTTTATATCAATTTCTTTGGGAAATCGCATTTTTACATTATTGTCAAAAAACCTTCAAAATCACAAAAACACCAAAAATTGCAAAAACGACAAAAAAATCAATTAGGGTTTGAACAGAGAACCACCAGGGTTCTGACAGTCTGGCAAAGGCTAAATTTCAAAGTTTAGAAGCAGACACAGAAAAGGTAAAAAATAATCTAAGTCTGGTGAACATGGGCGCCCCCAGCCAAGATGGGCGCCCAAACTTTTGAGGGCCTAAAATTCACTTTTTGACAAAGTTCGTCTCAGAAGACCTCTCCTCATATCTCACCAGCTTCGCGATGAGCATAACAGGCAGTCGATCCGACGCCCGTAGCTCCAAGTTCAAAAAGATCATCTGTAGAAGAGGAGGTAATGAAGTTGAAGATCATAAAAATGGCTAACTCTTAACAAAATGGGCACCCCTGGAAGGAAAAGGCACCTATGATTTCAGAGGTGGAAATGAAGGATTTTTCCAGAGACGCCTCCAGACCATCCTTCTCAAAATCAGTCTGGCTCCGTGGTGGATCCTTCAGCTCGCTTGTTGGATCAATCTGCAAACGAGAAATCGGAGGCGAAGTACAGGATCAAAATGAAGAAAAGTTGAAAATGCCAAAATTTTGGCTAACATTGGGTGAAGTGGGCGCCCCTAGTGAAGAAGGGCGCCCAACTTCTCATGCCTTAGAAGATTTTTCAAGATTTTCAAAATTTTCAAAATTACAAGGAGAAAGAGGCGTCCAAGTTCAATGAAGCTGAGGTTTAGGGTTTTTGGAAATAAAAGCAAAAGAAAGCAAAACCTAATTCAAGCCCTAAAGTCTATTTAACACCTCTTTTCAATGTAATTTTTATTATTTTTGCAGGTAGCCCTCAAAGGAGAAAGTTGGAGCAGCAAGTGTGAAGAATTTTCATGATCCAAGAATTCATCTTTGCTGGTTTTTCATCAGATTTTTCAAATCAGCAAGCATAAACCTTTGCTTTTTCAAGCTTTTTCATCCAGAAGATCAAACTTTTCAAAGGGAAGGCCAAGGTTTCCAGTTTTCAATCATCCGGGTCTTTTCTCTTCAATCTTCTGAAGGAAATTTTCACGAAATTCATCAAGTTGCAGCAGCTGCTTTTATTTTGCATGTCAGTGAAAACCTCAGTGCATTCAATTTTCAACCATCTGGGTCCTCTCTAATCAGTCTTCTGAAGAAAACCCATATCATAGCTTTTTTTCAAGAAAATTTGAAAACCTAGAGTTGGCTGCTTTTTCAATCAACCGTCAGGGTTTTGCAAATCTAATCAACTGGGTCCATTTCTAATCATATTCTGAACAAAACCCAGTTGCTGCCCCAGGTCTTGGAGACACCAGCTGATCATCAGCAATTAAGACAACTGGTCATTTGCGGGAAAGAAACTCAAGAATGGATCGAGAGTTTCATTGTTAGAGGAGGGGAGATCTTGGCACGGATGTTTCAGTTAAGAGAAAACGCTCATGAGCTACGTCAAGGTATCCAAGGATTTGAACAAACACTGGCTGAAGTTAGACCAAGGCATGATTTCATCATTGCTGATTTAGACACAGCCTATGGTTCAACAGTTTCCAAAGAACACAAGAGACAAATACTTGCTTGGAGGGAGCGTCATGTTTTCAAAGTTAAAACCTATGAGAGGATATCCGAGGAATTCATCGCCTACAGACAAAGGGTGATTGAAGCTCTCCTTTTCATCAGTGAGTTTATCATAGAGATTCCTTCTCAATATAGTCTGGAAGATGGTTCCTACGTCGGGCTTGACGAAGTGCAGGATCAATTCCAGAGTGTTGTTCGCAGTTGCAATCCAGTTGGCGGAAGGATAGGTCATATTTTGATGATGTCAGCAAAGTTCGAGAAAGCGGCCAATGAGGTCGAAGATTTCCTAAGATCTATTGCAGATGCTGAAGATATTCTTGAAAAGCGGTGCTTTGCCATTGACGGCATAGATGCACCGAACCGGGACACAATCTCCAACTTCCTAGCGGATGTGATCGAGCTTTAAAGCAGCTTTCTTCTAGAAGCTTTCTTCCCCGCTTTCTTTCTATTCTTGGAATAATTCTTATCCATTCTTTGAGAAGAGAAAGAAGATAAAATGTAATAGTTGGCGTTTCCCGCTTTTTCTGCTTTCTAGGGTTTTAAATGTTATCTTCTTTCTAGATTTAGTAATAAAGCTTGCTTGCGAGCAAGCCCTAGATTGTGAAAGCAAGGAGATTTTAGGGTTCCCTACTCCTCTGCTTCTCTATAAATAAGAGCCTTTGCTCATTTAGTTTCTTTAACCGTGCTAGTGAGAACAAAACGTTGAGCCTATTGTGCCTTCTATTTGTTACTCAAGTATTGTTCAATTGTGTTGTGATAGCAAATTGTTGAGCCTCTTTAGCCAACAAGAAGTTAATGTGATTGCTGTTTCTATTGTGTGAAGAGCAAGATTGCAAGCCTCTTTAGCTGCAATTTCTTGTTCCAAGCGTGTTAGAAGTGAGCTTGTTCTAGAGATTTGAGTAATAAAATCACGAGCCTCCTTTGCCTTGGTCCAAAATCTCAAATTTCCGTTATTTATGTTCTACTTCTATGATCTTGATTTCAACTTGCATTGAAGTGTGTAGATGTTTGTTGGGAAATAGTTTATTGAAGTATTTTGTCAGAAATCTACCTTGTTAATTTCTAGCTTCTCTCGCTCTGCATATTATTTGAGAGGTTAGGAACGTCTCTAGTTTAAGTTAGTCGTAGTTGAAGTTCTTTAAATCAGAAAATCTCAGCTGCGGCGTTTGTGTTTAATAAACCTTGTGCTCTAAGCTGATCAAAAAGATAGGCAACTTAGTTCTAGTTTACTTTCTTTCAAACACCATCAGCAAGAGGGAGCTTCCCCTCCTAATTTGAAGAGCAGTTTATCTGTGCATAGCTGTCCGTTTCAAATACGCATACCAGAGGTGCGAATTTAAACGCCAACAATAATAAATAAGGAGAATGACTCCACAGAAGCATTTTTCAAATAGGTGAAAAAAAATCATTATTGAGTGTTGGAACAAAATAACCACACCCTTGCATCTCCTTGTGTTTGCATTATCTCCCAAATACTACTGCACAAATATACTTTCTATGTGTACAAGAGTGGCATTATATAGAGAAATTAAAGTTGTTGAAGTTTGCATGACCACCTTTCAAAGAATCTTCTCAAATCTAGAAGTGGGAGATATTGTTATGAATGAGTTTGGCAACATCATCTCATCACAAAATCATGATCTTAAAGCTCTTCCAACAAGTACAAGGACAATCATATAGGATGGTACCTCCATGGGCAAGTTTCTACTTTCTTCCAACCTCTTGAAATCAAATTTCTATCACATGTAGGCATTTTTAACGTTTTAACATTCTTACTAGTCTTTTGTAGCTATATATTACATTTTATAATTACAAATGTTGTATACTATTGACTTTGTCTCCAATTTCAACAAGTTATAAATATTTCTTTGGCTAAGAAAAACTAGAGTACAAATGTTGTATACTATTGACTTTGTCTCCAATTTCAACAAGTTATAAATATTTCTTTGGCTAAGAAAAACTAGAGTACATACTCCTTTATCCACTTACTTAAGCACAACTAGTTGGCTTCAAAAAAGTAGAAGCTTTGATCTATGCGCAATCCAACTTGTGCCTCTAGTTGCATAAGGAAGTGGAATACAAGGGGCAACATAGAATTGGGATATAACCCCTAAGGACTTGAATTCATTTATTGCACAACTTGCCACAATCAATTTAGAGGGTGAGGAACCTCCTACATAGAATGTATCTAGTGGGAGTGACATTGCAGTTGCTTGTGATTCAAATGAGCCAAGTGATGAATTTGATGCTCCCAATGAAGAGCATGATGTAGATTATTGATTGTATAATTGTATTTATTATTTTTTTATCGGTTTTCATTTGACATATATGAATAGCATTGAACTAATAGAATTATCAAATATTTTTATAATTATAAAGTATGTCTTCAATTTTGTACATTTTTTTTAAACTACGTGTATTTTTACATTTCTAATATATATATATAGTACAGCAGTACCCAGCAGTGAAGAACTTGGGGGAAAAGTTTAAACTACTGACATATCCAAATGATGAACTTATACCCAATCCTGGCAAACTTAGATTCAAATCTATATGTGGTCACTATTGAAAAGCTTAAATTGGAGCAAAAATGAAATTGAGGGACAAGATATCTATGAGACATTTGAGAACCAGTTCACATCAAATTAGAGGTGAAACTGGTAAATGGATGACACCTAAGGCAGAAAGAAGAACATACCTATTTTGTATTCTGGGAGAGGCTGAGCCTGAATGCCACTTACTCATCGACTGCTCTTCCCATGGTAAAATTGCAGCCAAATGCATCAACATTTTAGGAGCAAACTCTATGCCTGCCCTCTTTGAAGAGGTGAAACTAGCAAAGTAAGGGGAGTTTCTTATCAAAATTAATCATAGAAGGGCCACTTTCCAGAAGGAAGCTACAGCACAGCAAGTTTGACCCTTGATTCTTTCTTTGTGGACTCAGATGTTAAATCAGATGAGAGCTTTGGATTTGTGGTCCCATTGAGTATTTTGATCTCATGGACATTATTAAAAATTTAAAATCATTTGATTCTCAAAAACGTATAGATGGATCAATAAGTAAGGATCTGATCTGCTCTAAGTACAATAGGATCACATTTCAAGTCATTTATATATTGTCATAGACAAACCGAAGAAAGCATAACCACCACATTTACCATGGCTATAGAGTGCCCCTGATTTTGCAACGATGATATAAAACTGCTTTTTTCATGGGGCTTAAGGCATGCATTAACATGTTCTCTGTTTTTTATGCCCACCATTTCAGCTACACTTGCCACTGCCTCTTCCCTGTCTCCTGACAATAGAATTGTTTTTATTCCCATTTCTTGAAGCCTGCATCACCAATGTATGTAATTTTTGTTAGAGGTTATGTTTGACAGATTTTGTAGGATTACATTCATCTTTGTCCTTAAATATCTATGCTAATCAGTTTCTATTATTGTAAGTCAATACAAGATAACATAAATTTTACTCTTGCTGAATATTTGCCTCAGAAGAAAACCAGTGGACAGGTCCTACAACTAGAAAATTATTTTGCAAGAAAATGATGAATGAGGTAGCTTTATATGTCTATAGAACTTACAGACTTATGACACGGAGCTTATTTATTCTCCTTTTCAAATGTACTCATGTTTATAATTTATACTACCCTACTAGTAATCCTTACATACTTACATGTACATATGTCATAAACATTTATTGTTAAGGAACATAAGCATCAATTGTGATGACCTGCTAGTTTAAAATCATTCTTGCATATGTTTGCATTTAAAAGTTTACTTAGGGAAAACACGTTGGAATAGTCTTTCAGCAAAACAAAAAAATGCAAGATGAAACTTTATATATAAAATATATGTTTTCAAACTAGAGATTGAAGTTATAATTTCAGAAAAATATAATTATTCAGAATAGGCATATGTTTTCCTGCATGTCCCTATGCATGTGTATATATGCTTATGTTTGTGTATCAATGTGAGGGTACTTATATAATCTTGCAGTGCATTTTCCAGATTTAAAAAAGCTCAATTTTCACATTAACTGATAACAGATATCACATTTTTCAACCAGCAGAACTTAATTTAAAGGGTTCAAATAAAGCTTATAAATCACCCACTTCTAAAAAGTTTCTTCAAGCAAACCTTTCCAAATCATTAATAAATACCCATCGAATCAACAAAACAGGTTAGATGGTAGCATTGTTGTTAGAATATAACTTAATTACTCTCACAATCCAGCTAGGTTGAGATACAAATATTAACTTTGCTAGCTACATCAGAGAATCATTACTACTGTGTACTTGAACAAACTTGTTTTTCATCCTGGTGTTAGGAAACTGAAAATATTTAACCAAGCATATGCTCATGCCAAAAAGGATAACTACAAACCTTGTTGCTAAAGTTTGCTATTTTGTTGTCAAGACTAGTGGGCTATGGTACAAGTTGTAGATTGGAACAAGTGTTTGGGAATAATCCCTGAACATTTTGATGCCAAACTACTACTCGGTTGCTATGTGACAGGAATATATTACACTGTTGGTACCATTTGACAGTCTCAACTGCCTTAACTACTTGATAGATGGTTGCAATAACTTGTCTATCATGTACTCGAGCTCAATTCTAATTGAAGAAAATGATGTTAGCTTTTGTACTTTGCATCCTATATGTTCTGATTATTAGTCAAGATTCTGTGTCATCCATACCCACAAACATTGGTCTTCAATCATTTGCAATAAATATTTTTAATAGCCTGATAGTTGTCTTGAAAATATTAATAGAACATCAATATACTATTTTCAATAACATTGTTTTCTTGTACAGCTCGTGATGTAGAAAATGGTGCTTAATAAAGGAGGAATAAATATGAAAATAATGACAGGCCTGGAATTCAATTTCCAATTATTCCTCTCGTTTTAGTTCTAGCTAACATTTAGGATAATATCATTATATTTGGGTCAGTGATAATACTGGCATACACTTTTTGGTATGAATAAATATTTCACACATGAGCACGCACTTAGCTAAGTAAAATTTTTACTATTGCTGCAATCTTGGTACATATAAAATTTAAAAAAATCTAGCTTCACTGTAATCCAACAAAAACCAGGATTCAATAAATTGGTGGGATTTGAAAGTGGAGATAACTTGCAAGGGTACAGGCTAAGCGCTTAAGAATTTCTTTGGAAACCTTTGAAGATGCTTATCTTTTTCATGATGTCTATTAAATTTTATTTTTCAAAAGAGTGGATTGATAAGATGACTTTGGTAGATTGTAAAGAAGCCAATTTAAGTTGGACATTTAGAAAATTGGGAACGACTTTGGACTCATAGCTAGATATTTGGTTCAAAACAACACTGGAATGTTGTTGTAATAAAAATGAGTTAAAGGTAATGAATAACTATATGATACCAACAAAGATTTTGTAATAATCACCCCTTAATTTATTTTTATTTTTTGAAAACTTGTTAGCTCAAACAGAATGAAATGCTAAGCAACTTCCTTTCCGCTTTGTGATAAGGACTTTGACATATCTGACTTGATTATTACTCCATGTCATTTATGAGTAGTGATCAAATGTATTCTTTCTTGGACTGCAATGACATTGTGTGTGAGCAACCTTTTTAGGACAACAGCAAATTGGACACTTGATATCATCTTTGGGAAAAGGAATTTCAGCCTTCCAATGATAAGTTTTGCACTGATTTTGAATGTCATAAGTCAAAGGGAGATGAGTTTGAAGCCATCTAACCTATTGGCATCTATGGCCTTTGGAATCAAAGCTATTTAAGTGTCATAAGTTAAGCCAACATTATCTTGTTGTTTGATGTTTCCAGTTAATGTAAATATCTATGTATGCCAAAACAAATACTCTTACACATATAACCCAGAAATGAAACAAAATATTCAACCTCTGTTATATATGGAAAAGGAGCACTGAAAGAACCTGAGAACTGTAGCTTTTGCATCATCACGCAAAACATCAGCTACAACAATTGCTCCTATGATACCTTTTCCTTCTCGCCCAACATAAACCACTGACTTTGATTGCTCCAAAGAAGTCTGATTTTCATTCAAAAATATTTCTCTTATACGATATTCAAGATCATAATGATCAAATGTTCCACTTTGTTTATTAAAACATCCATGCACCCATTCCATCAAACCAACGGCCACTAAAGATCCTTCTACTTCAGCTAGAGCACCAAACCCTGGCTCTGTAAGTTGTCCTCGTGTAAAAGGAATGTCCAAATTCAAAGACTCTGCCTTGTCTATAATGGCTTTTGCTATAGGATGATTGGTTGTTTTCTCAACTGCAGCAGCAAATTTTAGAATTGTCTCCTCATCATAATGCAATGCAATTACAGCAGCAACAGTAGGTTTCCCCTTGGTAAGAGTCCCTGTCTATTCTTCATAAATGTACATAGATCAGCTTAACTTGAATTAAAAAAATGAACAAACATTTAACAGAACTGCTCAACAATGACATTAAAATCACAATATTGACACAAGCATTGTTTGTAATGTATACTTTATCAAGTGCAACTATATCTACACCAGCCAAGCGTTCGAGTACATCCCCTCCTCGCACCAGAAGCCCACGCTTTGCTCCTTCAAGATAAGCAAAGATCAATAAGTACATCTCTATAATGGAAATCAGTAATAGTCAATATCATAGCAGTCCATCAATATAATTTTTCAAAAGAAGCAAAAGAAATATTCAAATGTCATGGGGCCATAGCCTAGAAAAGGGTTGAGTAATTGAATAGAAAACATATACACTATAACTGTAGTAAGCAATTTCCTTTTCAATATCTGAACAGAGATGTCATACCAAGGGAGGTTCCCACAAGGATGGCAGTGGGAGTTGCAAGACCAAGTGCACATGGGCAGGCAACTACCTAGCCAAACAAAGAGTCATAGAAAAAAATTACAAATTAGGATTACTAAATTATTCTGCTGTTAAGATACCACATCATGCCCAACAAATTAGAACTTCATAAAGCAGTAAGACATAAGTTAATGGAATTATTCGCATTAGTAGAGAAGACATCATCAAACAACAATGCGAAGACATCATCAAACACCAGTAATACTATTTAGCTATAACTACATAGACTAGGGAAATGGTGTTTATAAGTTCAGGTCAATAGCAATAATGAATGCAGACAAACTTACATTTCAAATTTCATTTATATCAATTTTAGCAAGATGTGACTGGGAATGTGAAATGGTAGAAATTAGAATGTTAAAAGTCGTTTCTTGCAGTGAAAATAAGAATGCACATTCCTTGGCATAAATAAGACATTCTAAGAAAAGATGATATCATAAATCTGTTCTACAATGATGACAGCAGTGAAATGCAACAAACATGGACC
The DNA here is from genome assembly GCA_007258455.2 of Sequoia sempervirens. Classification (NCBI taxonomy): domain Eukaryota; kingdom Viridiplantae; phylum Streptophyta; class Pinopsida; order Cupressales; family Cupressaceae; genus Sequoia; species Sequoia sempervirens. The sequence continues at coordinate 14,894 of VDFB02288123.1, read as the reverse complement.
AAGTATATTGAAGTCTAATGGAATTATTTCTTACTAGCACATTAATAGCAAGCTTCAAGCTTAGGAGGAGTGGACTTTCTTCAGGTCCTGCAAGATCATTGAGCAACACATTGGGGAAAATGCTTGTCCCAAAATAATACCTGCATCAAGGTAATGTAAGAAACAATTATGAACAACGAAAGCTTTGAATAAAAGTATAGCTCACATCAATACATTGGAAATCAAATTTATGTTACAATGAAAACATTTCTTGGGATGCATTGACAGTCTTCCTAAGGACATCATCACTTCAATGCTTAAATAAGCCAGCCAGAATAATATTGAATTGAGTTATCCAACTCTTTAATTCTTGTTACTTTAACTCACTTTATTAAAAGTGTCTTTTACACTCTGTACTTGTGTTCTTGGCAAGTGAAAAAATGTTAACTAGACATCAAAAAAATCTTTCGTTTCCTTTTCATTTTTTGTATTGCTGAAGGTTAACAAAAATTATCATATATATTAGCTCATTGGCTAGACCACCATGAAAACTGTTAGCAAAAAAGTTACCAACCCAGGAATCCCTAAAAAAGATCAAAAACTTGGAGCATTGCAAGTACCTTAAACAGAAAAAAGCCCTAACTGCAAGCAACCACAAAATATTAAAAAACAGCTCTGATCCCAGTGTAACCAAAAGTTATCAACAGATCACGGTATCAAAATGACGAACGGGAGGAAAATAAATTATTCCATGCCTTAAGGTATTTGTTTGCATAAGCTGACATCTTTTTAACCTGACAATCTTCCACTTGAAAATTACACTCAACCAAAGTCATTTCACCCTTTGGGCCCAAAAAAGTATCATAGATCATCTTATCCGATTTTGCTTGACAGATTCATCTTTCATCCACCTATCTAATTCATTCAAGGTGGGAGAACCACAGTTATCACTAGCTCTACCATCGGTACAATCAGTCTGAGCTACCTGGGCTATAGTGTTCTTCTAAAACCTGTTACCCTGTTTGAGAGCATGAGATAATTATAGGCACAAGCGTCTAAATTATAGTAGCTAGAATCTTAGCAAACAAATTGTATGAGATATTGACTAGAGTAAGAGGACTCCAAATTTAAATAAGAGATCTATCCCTATCCTTAGGAAAAATCTTCATAATCCCTTTATTTATATCCTCGCCAAGGGAACCTACCTATAAGTGTTCTCTATAAACATCAAAAAGATCTTTAGCAACCCAATCCTTATTGGCCTTATAGAACTCAATAAGCAATCCATCAACTCAAATGACCTATCATTATTCAAAGAGTCAATAACTGAAACAATCTCCTCCAATGAAGAGAAGCTTCCAACCATAAGGTATCCTCCTCTACAAACTTCTTGGGAATGAATTTGCTATATAGGTTTCTATGCCTCTCAATATCTTCATCGCTGCCATCAGAAGAAAGTGAAGCTCCATAATAAGAGAAAGGCTTTGTAATAAGAGAAAAAGGCTTTCTTAAATTCAACAAGACCATAACACAATGACCCACCAACCACAATTGATCCAATTATATCCCTTATATGCTTAGCTTTGAGCATTTTAAAAAAGCACCTAATGCCCTTATGACCATAGCTTAACCAAGTCATCTTGGACCTAATTCTAGTACCTGGAGCCACATAATTTTGGCAACACCTCATCTCATGTTTAGAGTTAATCAACAGTTCCTATAGACCCTCATTGTTGAGATCAACCTGAAGCCTCCCTTCAATCATGATGAGCCCCTCTTCCATTTCACTAGCAGGTTTCCTCCTTTCCAAATCCTTAGTTTTGCCAAAAGTCCTAAGGAATCTCTACAAGGCAATACAATCATTCCATAAAAAGACAACTTTGAAGTTTATTACATTTTAGCAACTTCCAAGATATGATAAAGATATGGAAAACTATAAGGAAGAACTTTCAAGCAAATTTAACCAAAGGAGACATCTTTGATTGGTTATAGATGGTGGGTAGAGTGATGCCTAAACTACCAAAAGGGATAGAACTCAAGCAAATTTGGGCATGGTCAAATTCAAATCCAACAACTATGATGCCGTTACAGTACATTTGTGTTGACTATTGAGATTTATTGAATATTTCAATTTTGATCAATTCGTATTTGCAAGAAAATCAGACCAATATTTTGTTAGAGGCTGTTGTGAAGTTTTTTCAAACCATTTTGTTGTTGCATAGATTCTAAGGCGTTGTACTATTGCGCCTAGGTTACCATCATAATATATCATTCTCTAGCTGCCAAGCATCATTATTATCACTATCCAAGGTTAGATCTACTGATGCATGAAGAGTTAAGTCAACATTGTTGCTATTCATGGAATATTTTATGCGTTATTTGTTGTTGTAGACATTTTGACTAAGTTACTAGTTCAGGTATGGGTGAGGATTGAGCATAGGTATGGAAAAAAATTCCTTGGGTACGGGTATGGGAATATATATATATTTGTTTCCAAAATTATAAATAATTAGAACAGTGATACTCATATTCTATATCACAAGGTTCGAAAAAACCATCTTATATAAATTTGATTTTTTTTAAATATTAGTAAATTTAAATATTTAAATTTGTTAATTTTTATAAATAGGAAATTAAAATTATTACTAATAAAATAACATTATAATAAATTTAAAATATTAATAAGTTTAAATATTTAAATTTGTTAATATTAAAATAAAACAATACTATATTTCTTAAATTTATTTTAAATTTTTGAATTTGCAAATTTTATATATTAATAATTTAAATTTTAAATTAAATATTTTAAAATATTAAATTTTGATTTATTAAATGTTAATATTTTTTTTATTTTGTGCTCTACAAAGAAAGATCAATTCTCCTTGTTGATAGATCAATTCTCAACTTAGCTGAGGTGCAGGTAGGGGTGCCTACGGCAGTTGCAAATCCAATAACTTATCCTTGACCAAGTAGAGGAGCCTGAGAAGTAATTTCCAACGGTCACCATTTTTTAAAAACTATCAAGAACTTAATTAAAAATTGCGGAATTTTGCAGAACCCTAGATGTACCTATGTGTGGACCAGAAAAGAACATGCACCCATACCAAACCCACACAACTACAGGGGGGAAAACTAACAAACCCGATAACTTAGCATTTTGATGTTGTTGTACATGGTAGAAGTTATCGTACACCTATATTTATGATTGCCAACCCTTGTTGGAGGATCATCACACCTATTAGGAGGGACATTGGCCTTGCTTATGGTTTTTGTACTATCATACGGCTTGGGATCAACACCATTTGCTGCACTTGGTCATATTCCTTATTGTTGACACCGCTATACACCACTGTTAATTGTACCTTGCTGAAAATTGCAGCATTTGTAAGTGGAAAAATACTGTTAATTATTGTTGATCATTTTGGGAAATAGCTCAATAATATTTGGAAGGATTTTTTGCTACTGTCACAAAGTGTATATTTTGTTCACATTGGTATTTATAAATTATAAGTATCAGATTACTGTCATATCAATTATAACATTTGGAAAAATAAGAGTTTCATCATTGGCTGCTATTAGACAAGTTAATTCATTGTTTGCAACTCCTCTCATAACTATATCAACATGGATATGTTGTTTCAAATATGACATTTTGATAAATAAAGGTTTCCTAAATTATTGCTTCTGATTGTATTGCTGATCAACATCTTATTCATTGGATTCTCGTATCTATAGTATTTTACATTTATTTCAGCTTGCACTTATTAGGAGAATTGCATATTTCGTGAGATTTCCAGCTAGGGGCACTACAATGGTATCAGAGCCTTGATTTTGTCAGCTTGTGAATCATGATGGAAAATCAAAGAGAAAATTCTAGAGAACATCTTATGGGTTTAATGAAGCAAATGCAAGATCTAAGTAAATAGTTTTTTAGAAAAATCTAGAGGTACTAATGAAAATACAAGAGGGTAGAAGAGAAAGAATAAGTTGATGAAGAAAGTGGAAAAGTTAAAACCAAATGAAATTGCTATGGAGCAGGAGCCAAAGAAAGTGTTCTTGGGAAAAACAAGAGAGAACGAAAATAGAGGTCCAAAAGGCTACAGAAGAATCTACAATGCAAGTTGAAGGAAAAGATCTTTTAACAAAAAAAAACATATTTCATTGACTTTTAAGATTGAATGCCAACAAAAAGTTTGTCTTAATGAGGCCAAGGACGAATAGGCATTACTTGTTGAATGCAAAATGAAAAAAGATGTTCTAGTCTAAGAACTACCAATCGACCTTCCAAGAATTGCAAGATTGACTCACTGCTATATGTGATTGATTTTTAGTGTAGCAATGTTGATGGACATGCAATTCAGAAGAATGTTATGGTTGATTCTAATTCTGAAATTTTGAGTTACAAGGATGGTGTTGTCGATGAAAATCCCTCAAAAACATCCAAATTAGCCAAAGAAGGTAAGCGCTTTGACTGTTCCTGTGATCATAGCCCAAGGTATGATAAAGACAATAATAGCGCAGACCCATACTATAAAGATTTTTGTCATCATGGACAACACTATAAGAATGGTGAATGTACAACTTGCAATAAAGGGCATATAGACCTTCTGCTCAAATTCAAATTTGATTATGCATGATGGTATGGGATCGGGTGATATTTTGAAATACAAGAAGGATGAAATCATTCTTGCTAATAAATTCACCATTCCATACACCTAGGTAAGAAAAATTGCACATTAAGGTATATGTTGAGAACACTAATCAGGTTATGAAAATTCAGTATTTGGCAATTTGCAGTTCATGAGTTGTTCCTTGGAGCTGAACCCTACACTTGAATACAAAATTATGATGCCTAATATAGACTATGATCTAATGCAGGTAGTCACAGTTGTTGAGACGACAAGATGCTTAATGTTGAAAGGTGGTAAGCAAGATGAATGTCATTTTGTTATTCAAGATTTTTTGACCAAGTATAGTGTAGTGTTAGTTTGGCCCCAAGGTCACAACCAGATAAAGGAACTCAGCATAAGTTTGGAATCAAGCTCCAAATATGTTTGCCACCCCAGGATGCATGAAGGAGAAGTTACAAAGGTTGAGATGCTACAAAATGACATTAATTTTGTGATTTCTTTGGTTGCAAAGAGTTTGGAGGTCATTTGTGACAACATTGCACATATTCAAGAGACAACTGAATTCAAAAATCTACACATATGTTCGAAAAGATTTGATCTCTCTTGTCCATTCACAATAAGCATTCTTGGAACAAATCAAGCTGATTTTATTGTTACTAGAACTTGTCAAAAGATTGCAAGAAATATAGATACTGGCAGGCAATATAAAAGCTATACAAATTTTACACTTCTTCAAGGATACAAAAGAGTTTCCCGGTTTCACATTAGGGATAAGCCTTGTAGCAAAGATGCTGCTATAGATGATCGATTTCAACCAAAGATAAAGAGAAATAATGTTGCAAAGGTCAAAGATATATTTAATATTTCCTATTGAAGAAATAGAAATTGACACACCAGAGGTGGGCAATGACAGCCACAAGCAAGCTAACAAAGATAAAACAACTTACACAAAAATTGTAAGACTTGAAAGAATAGAGCTCCAAGTTGCCAAAGTCAAATATCAGCCATAAGAAGTTTGCAGCGAAAGACAAGTGAAGAGGACTCAAGATGATTATAATGATGCTCATTTGGAGGCTCCAAATTCTTTACTTCATATCAATATGAGTAGCAGAGAGAAAAACATGGTGGTGACCTCATTTTTTACATAAGACAGCCCTTGACTTTGTAAGAGATTGAGGATGTCCTCAAGCATTTGAGAGAATGCATCATTTGTCAACTAAACAAAGTTGAGAATATTGCAGATTTGCAATAGCCCTTGTCTATTCCAAATCAAAAGTGGGAAGGCATAACCATGGATATCATCATAAGCCTTCCCAAAGTACATGAAGAAAATAGCATTTATGTTGTTGTGCATAGGCTAACTAAGTATGCACACTTTTCTACTATTTCTTCGGAATCCAAGGCTCCTCAAGTGGCTAATTTATTTATTTTTAAAACACTTAGATGTAATAACCCCCCTAGGGCATTAGCTCAAATCCACATTAATTTTTTGTGATCATTCAAATCCTAGTTCTTTCCAATAAAGACTAGAATGAGGACAATGGAATTACACTAAAAGAAATTGGCAGTTAGCCGCCCAAAGTACAATATAAGCAAGTCATAGAACCAATCAAGCCAAAATGGTTGATAGTGAAATGCAAATTTTGATCAAGCGAAACTATTTTAATCCAAGTGAATTGCATGAATGCCTAAATGGAAGACTAAATCACTTGATTCCAATACAGCCAAGATGGTGGAAAGTACTGAAAATAAAGAAAGATCCTATGGATAAACCAACCAACATCTATTACAATGAAGTACAGGGATCTAGTGGTGACCCATCTAGGATCTTCAACAATATCGATCAGAATTACTGGTAGTACGCTGTCTAATATTACAATATTTGACATAAAATTATTGAACTTCAAATGATTGTACAATAAACCCAAGAACATAAATCAATGCTTGGAAAAATAGAAACAAGCTGGTCCATTTGCATGATATGATGAATCCCAAATAGATAGGAGAAGGCAATGTAAACATTTAGAAACTGTTGTCACTAAAATCCAGAATGAAAAATCAGTTAACAACCAATTGGCTAGTCTGAAAATTCATTGAAGAAAGGGAAAAGAAACCTCTTGATGAGACCTCCAAATGACTCATTATTGATTTAAAATCGATGCAACTGATTTTAGTAGGTAGTATGGGAAACGGCCAATGTAAAATTGTCATAAATCTTTACTATCCAGCTCATGAAAAAAATAAACTGTTGTATACAAACAGCTAATAAAGCATGATTAGAAGTGAAACAAAAATAAAGCCATAATTCCGAGTGCTCAGCTCCAAAAGTATCATGCCTAGAATAAGTTGTACGGGCTATCAATGATAGGTACGGCCTGAAACTCATACAATAAAATATGCACTCAAACGGATCAGAACAACAAGGCATCAAAGGAGTTCCAAAATTAATAATAAATATAGACATTAAACTTGCAATGCCTACATAATCATTAAACCTCCTACAATATGTATGGCCAGGTATTGGTTATAAAGGGGCTGTCCTAAAAAATAATAGATGGTACAGCCTGATTTAACTCTATATGCTGCAACAAAACCTCACCAAAAAGTTGCTAATATCAAGAAAAATATTTATATATTATTGTCCACCAAACTCAAAAAACAACACACCAAAACAAACAACTGCAAACACTGAATCTCTCACCAAAATTAGGAAATTACCAAACTAAAAACAATAACTAGCTACTAGATCTTTATTGGATGAGGCACAACTGTATTCCCTATGTAGAAATGCACTATAAACTAGGTCAATTTTTAATCCCAGGCTTACAAATCCAAAGGGTTTCTATCCTTGAAAAGAAAAGAACGCATAAATGAAATTGTTTAAAAAAATAAATAAGACCCTTTTCGAAAACATTCCTCCTCTTTATAACTTTTTTTAAAGAAATAAAATAATATTATTTTATTTTTGACAATTATTCCTTAAAGTTATAAAATGCAAATAAGTGTCCTTTCTAATCGCATATTTCATATTTGCACCATAGATCTAGCAACACTTTAATTAATCACTTATAACAACCTTTTTAAATAATTAATATAAGTTGTCTTTTAATATAAATTTACTTTCTTTGACAATTTAAATTAATTATTTAATTATTTCAATAATTTCGAAAAAAGGGGCATTACATTAGACTACATGGATTGCCTAAGAGCATTGTGGGTGATGGAGATAGTAGATTCCTTTTTTTTTTGGTAGGTGTCATTTCATTTGATAGGCACAAAATCTAGATATTATAGACCTTATAGGATCATGAGGAGAGTTGGTGAGATTGCTTGTGAGATGCATTTGCCAAAAGATAGCAGTATTCATAATGTTTGCATAGAGATACTTGAGCATTTGGATTTGCAATTGCTTAAGGGCAAGCAATTTCAGGAAGGGTGGACTATAATGTACCCTTTTTAGAATTAAAAGAATAAGCCTATTCTTTATTTCCTGTAGGCTAAGGGATTAGGGAATTATTTAATAATAATATTCTAGGTTGGGCCAAGTCACTTTATTTCAAAAGAACAACTTCAATTTTATTATTAATTTAATAAAGTGGCCATCTAAATGAAACAATGCAAGGCCTATGTAGTAATTTATTTTAAAAAGTGATTGTAAGCACTTTGGAGGGAAAAAATAAGAAAATTCAAATTGAGGTCTCAAAAGGACTGTATAACAAGGAGGTGAATTGGTCATATGGAGGAACCATTATTGTTATTCATGCAATCCTATTCCAAGGTTTCAGCATTGTGATCATCTTCTCATTTAAGGACAAAAACCCTTAGTGTGCAGAGATTAGGAGGAAACCCCTCTTGGTTTTCATTGTTGGATTGGAGGATGAAAACCCTCTTATCCATGTGAGGTGTGTAATAACCTGGACCCCCTTGGATCAAGATTGTTGTGATTTTTCTAGTTTGACAATGCTATGGTGTCGAATTATTTTGCATGGTTGATCTGAAATGGTTTATCTTTGTATATGCAGAGTAAAATTATCAAATGTTTGTAACTTAGTAACCACAATAAATTCAAACCAATATTATCATTTCAAATGCATTGCAACACTTGCTCAGATTTAATACAATTATATATTCAGGCATTACATGACAGATATATATGTGAATCCTTTCACTCAGGAGTTTATCTCTATTCAGATACACAGACCTCTATATGACAGACGATTACTCAATCAGAACTTAAAATTAAACTTAATGACCTGAGTCCAAGTGACATATTGAATGTCATTATGTCAGAGACTTCTTCTAACATATGTGATGCAGCTCTTACCTCCTTGGAAAGATATAATTTTTGTAGTTGGTTGTAGCTTCGAACATGAGAACTAAACGTTTATAACACTCCTTTCACAATTGGCTAATAAATGTGATGCATATTATAGGCGTCTCCTCCAGAATTCTTTATGATTGAATTGCCATCGAAATATATAATCAGCTCCCTCAATTAAAGTAAGAATCTTCCCAAAGACGCCTGATATATATAATTGTGCTGACCCAAACAAATGCAAATATAACTCAGCGGCTAGAATAATAGTATTGGTTCCTTAGTAATAAACCTGCCACGATTTATGCTAGGCAATAGCTTCATTCAAAACTACTGGGTTCCTTATATAATATTTAACTCCTTAAGCTGTAGCCGCATATGTATCAATTTTGTATTTTCTGTCACCTTTGACCATGTGGGGAAAGAATGCTCAAAGGAGTCTTTTAATTTGAGATTCCCATTTAAGGCTCACCATTAATTATCCTTCCATTATTTATTTGTGGCCTTTTCCCCATTCCTGAAGCTTCAATTTTATCTTATTTACAACCTTTGTCCTATCTGGGGAGAGTGTTGCAATTCCTTTAGGAAAAGACACGGCTAACTCATGCGATGGCCATTATAATAATCCAAAGTGGTGGCCAACTGTATACTGCTTCATATTTGTCCACTTGTAATTTCTTTATATCGGCCAACTCAAACTATTGAGACAATAACTGGAGTATGGAGCGACAGATGGCTGAATTGAGGAAAGAGCATCGATTCTTTAACAATAAAATATCTCCAACCTTTTATAACCCGTCTGATATACATAATTGAAGCTGGTATACAAATCTGAATATTACAGTTCTGGAAATCTTCTTGTGATCGTTATTTAGTGCCAGCAATTAAATAATAAATATTGTAACAACCAATCATACTTAAATTTGTAAAGCATAATCATTCGACGGAAACTCTCCATGATTACATAAAATAATTTATTTATTTTTTCCAATCAGATCGGTCAAACAACTCAGCAAATATAAATACCTCAAACTCCTAAATATTCTGAAATTTTCAAACCCTGAATATTTGTCTTCAACTCTGAAATTTTGTTTTCGAAGAAGGCTCACAAAATTTCCAAATAAATCCAACTATGAATCCTAAGATGAATTCACCCAGTAGATGAATCAGGTTTCCGTCCAATCCACCTGCTCAAGGGTTTTCGTCCTCAACTCTTTGAAAGCTGAGTTCTCCAGAATTATTCTTGGTGATAAAATTTCCAAAAGATAGCTCAATAAACTTCTCCACCATCTTTTTATATTTCACCACCTTAAATATTTTATTATTAAATATTTCACCTCATTATAATAACCTATTTAATATTTTCTCCCTTTCTTTTAATAAAGTTGCTTTAATAAATAATTAATTAATTAAATATAAATGTTCAAAATATTGTTTCAAGACAATTTAATATTTAATCAATTAAATTTTGCTCCATGGTGGCTACTCAGAAATCGGGGACATTACAATCCTCCCTTCCCAAAGATTGCTTGTCCCCAAGCAATCTGTATCTGTATTACTTGTATAGCTTGACCAAATACCAAGATCCTAGACCAACCTTATAAATGCACCACCATGAATTCGCTACTCCACTCTAATACAACCCAAATCCGCAAGTCTATCTACCTGTAGTACACTGTGAAGCAAACTAATAATAATGCAAATCCCTAGACCCAAAACCTCAAAATTAATGTCACTCAAACTCCGCATGCTGAATTGATCATTCTATGCACACAACCCCAAGTGACCAGCTGCAATCATCAATGCCAAATCTGAAAATTTTATGCTCATCTTTATTAGACAACCACCATACAACCATGTGTGAGATGAATAGCCCTGAACCACATCCGAAAATTCTCTCACCTGCTTGAGTCTTTCCAATGTGATGAGAAGTGTTGACCTCAATAGGCAAGGAATAGTAATCCCCTCCTAAAATGTCATACCATGTGTGAGCCTCGGATTCCCCAATGTTACCCCGTACCTACTTGATATCTCTAAATTATCAATAAGATACCAACTGCCACATGGGTCATCTACTTGCTATTTCCTGTCATCCTTGGAAGAAAATTCAAAAGACAAAAAGTATTGAGTTGTCCTTGCAACTTTGTCACACCCAAGCAAAGCCTCCATTCTTGTTGTAGTCACTACCTTCGATCCACCATCCGCCAAGGCTCTCAACACAATCCTTTTCCCTCCAACATAAACTCCAACTCCATTGTCTGAAAATCTTGACTGTACCTGCCAAGTGAATGCAACCATTGAATCCCCAGGACATCAATCTCACCAATCCTAATCATGTATAAGTCATTGGTAACTATATAATCACTCAATTGAATGCTCAACTATGGTAACTTTTTAGTGTAGCTCATTTTTGAAACCATAAGCCATCATGACACTAAATCCTTGGAAGTCCACTTATAATCCTCTCTTCATCACTAAACTCTCATCAATGAAATTATGAGTCACCTCGCTATCAACCAAATAGGTAACTCATTGTACACTCAGAACTCCCCTCACTCTAAAAGGGTGGTATTTAGTTACTCCGAATAAAGAGGCAATAGCTCCATGCGCCACACCTCCTGCATTAGCATCATTGTGCTCTTGTGGTTGCTCCTCATGATTACTTTTCGAACTCATGTCTACAACCTCCTCATCATTATCTGAGATGACCTCTATGTAGTGCGCTTTGCCTTTCCCAAGGCACGTGTGACCGGGTTCCCACAATTCCTTGCACGTGAAGCATAACTTCTTCCTACGCAATTCGTTCCTTGTTTCAAATTCCAACTTAGGTTGTGTAGGCTTAGGCTGATTGGGTGTTCTCTCGTTTGGCTTGTGTTCGAATTTATTATCCTTGAAATCCTTCTTTTGAGGCTGACTTGTGGTCGAAGATGTATCAAGATCAAGTGCCGATTGGATAGCATCATGAAGAGTCCTAGGCCTTAGCGCCTTGACTAGACCTCTTGTCCTATCATTCAATCCTTCAATAATCAACATTACCACCCTTTTTTCAGTCATATTAGAAACCATAATAGCAATCTTTTGAAACTCATTAATGTATCAATCCACATGCCCACACTATCTCAATTGTGCTAGCTCTCTATAATACACCTCCACATCCTTCCAGTCAAACCGAGCAATCAATTTGTTGCTAAACTCCTCATAAGAGTGAATCAATCCATGGTTTTGTGTGACTAGACCATGGTGCCACCAATCATATGCAATGCCCTCAAGGTGCATGATTGCAAATTTAATTGCTTCATCCTCTTGCATTGGTCTAAGTGTCAAGAAGGTGCCTAACTTGTGAATCCAAGCTCTAGCGTTGATCCTTCCACTACCATCAAATGTAGGTAGGTTGAGTTTGCTTGTGGCTTGTTTGAGTTCCTTATTTGGTGAGTTTGCTTGTGGCTTGTGGAATATAATATTTAACTCCTTAAGCTATAGCCGCATATGTATCAATTTTGTTTTTTTAGTCACCTTTGACCGTGTGGGGAAAGAATGCTCAAAGGAGTCTTTTAATCTGTGATTCCCATATAAGGCTCACCACTAATTATCCTTCCATTATTTATTTGTGGCTTTTTCCCTATTCCTAAAGCTTTAATTTTATCTTATTTACAACCTTTGTGCTATCTGGGGAGAGTGTTGCGATTCCTTTAGGAAAAGACACAGCTAACTCATGCGATGGCCATTATAATAATCCAAAGTGTCGGCCAACTATATACTGCTTTATATTTGTCCACCTTGTCAGTTTTGGTTCAATTGAAGCATGGGCTTTTTGTGGGTTTACTGTCCAGAGGATATTGGAAAATTTTGAAAATTTTGAAAATTAGGGTTTCAAGCCCCTATTTTTAGGAAAAACCCTAAAAAGTAGGATCTTCCCAAAATTGACTGAAAAATAATTTTGATTGGCTTATTTCACTTCACGATCACATTGGTCAAGTCAGAATCAAGAAAAAGTCAATTTTGCTCTGGTGGGTTTACTTCGCTTTTTCAAGAGAAAAGTTAGGGCCTCCGAGGTCAACAATGGAAGATGGCCAGATACTAAGTGTCAAAATCTAAGCCTCAAACACTTCAGTGAAGATTCTATGGCGATAGATGCTTCATGACAGAGGGGATATTCAAAAGGTGAAAAATGTAAAATATATTCAAAGTCTGGAAACACTACGCCTTGCTACAAGGGAGCTACCTTTGCAGTCAACGCCCAAGTCAACTTTGCAGTGTCTGTGCACATAAAAAATGGTGAAAGCAATCACAATGGTGAACATACTTGCGTTAGCAGCAGCAATGCACAAACGCAGTTAACCCAACCAAGCAACACAGTGATTCCAAATTGCGAAAGTGGTGAAAATCACATAAAATGATCAAGTCCGGAGGGAATAGTGCCCTTGTTGGCCAGGGGCACCCTTGAATTTGAGAGGCCAAATGCAGTTGTTAATACTTGCAAAACCAGTCATTTTCTCCATAATTCTGCCAGCTTTCCGATGAATCATCAAGCGAATCCAGCAAATTTGTCAAACACCAACAAATGACGGCAAAGGCAGAAGATGCGGAAGGTCAACAAACATCCACAATGGCAATCCGTTACGAAAATTGCACACCTGTAGCCCAGGGGCGCCCAAGAATAAAGCCTATCAGATGTCAATTTTTGCATTGACTATCTCCAGATGATCTTCCCAACTTCAGTCTAGCTTCACAACAAATTCGTTCGCCGATCCATAAGACGTATTGAACGACAGTAACTATTGATCCAGGGGGATGTAAAACGAAGGATGAAATGAAAGTTAAAAGGTCAAATGTACCCCTACAGGCCAGGGATGGCTAGACTTTTGGTCAATCAGATGAGGTTTTCAACAACTGTCTTCTTTAAGAGATCCGCTAAGAATCCTTCCAACTACGCGGTAAATCCAACAGCCAACTCTCAGGACCTGTCGAACGCTCGTGAATGAAGATCAAGTGTAAAACGCCAAAGGCGAAGGCAAATTGAAAAATGTGAAAATTTGACTGTGTTAAAAAGATGCACCCTTTTTGATAAAGGCACTGTTGGTTGGAAATTTTGTATTCTTGTGAAAGCGTACAAAATTGTGATTTCAACCACAGCACGTGAGATTAAACTCTCCTAATTAAGGGAAGGCTCCCCCTTTAACTAAATAAAACTGATATGGGTAGGATAGCAATCGTTCCTCTTATTTCAAGAAAGATTACGTTCTTCTCTCTTCACAGAAAAGAAACAATATATGTGGATGAAACTTATTACAGTAGCTACGCAGTGAAATTAAGAAAGAGGAAATAAAGTTTCCTGAAAGCGCAAAGACTTCCGTTACTTCCTCCGGGACGGGAAAACAACCAATAAGCACAAAGTCTTGAGGAATGAGATCCTATCTACCCTTTTTCAGAATAATTACTTTATGAAAACATACAACATGAAACAGCACAAAGTCTGTAACTACGATGTATCTTTTGATTACTCTAAATGAGAACTACTACGAGCACAAAGACTTATAATTTTTCTCAATTTCTAATACTAACTATGAATTCAATCTTCACATTTACAGCACAAAGACTGCAGATATTTAAATTGAATCTCTCTTCAGCAATATTCCACAATTTTCAAGTAGTCACAAAATAATGCTCCAAAATGACATAAGAACATGAAGGATGCAAAATGAGAATTCAGCTCAAAGTCTGAAATTCCAGCTTCTTGATATTACTTGAAAATTCACAATATTCAACTATAAAGCTCAAAGACTTTATGAGTACAAAAATTCTGCAGAGTTTTCTTGCTTGCTAAAAAGATATCAAATTACAATAGACCCCTCAAGTATTTATAGGAGGGAGGTCTAGAGAAAAAGGTGGGAGGATCTCAACAAACTGGAGAAAATCTCTCAACCGAGCAACTAACTCAGAATTGACTTATCTAAAATTACAATCCAAAT